>OZ007577.1:54012082-54129582 GCA_963931925.1 Onchidella celtica | reverse complement strand
GATCTACATCTTCCACATACTAAAAGATCTACCTCTTCCACATACTAAAAGATCTACATCTTCCACATACCAAAAGATCTATCTCTTCCACATACTAAAAGATCTGCCTCTTCCACATATTAAAAGATCTACCTCTTCCACATACTAAAAGATCTATCTCTGCCACATACTAAAAGATCTACCTCTGCCACATACTAAAAGATCTACCTCTGCCACATACTAAAAGATCTACCTCTTCCACATACTAAAAGATCTACCTCTGCCACATACTAAAAGATCTACCTCTGCCACATACTAAAAGATCTACATCTTCCACATACTAAAAGATCTACCTCTTCCACATACTAAAAGATCTACATCTTCCACATACTAAAAGATCTACCTCTTCCACATACTAAAAGATCTGCCTCTTCCACATACTAAAAGATCTACCTCTTCCACATACTAAAAGATCTACCTCTGCCACATACTAAAAGATCTACCTCTGCCACATACTAAAAGATCTACCTCTGCCACATACTAAAAGATCTACCTCTTCCACCTACTAACAGATCTACCTCTTCCACATACTAAAAGATCTACCTCTTCCACCTACTAACAGATCTACATCTTCCACATACTAAAAGATCTACCTCTTCCACCTACTAGCATATCTACATCTTCCACATACTAAAAGATCTACCTCTTCCACCTACTAACAGATCTACATCTTCCACATACTAAAAGATCTACATCTTCCACATACTAAAAGATCTACCTCTTCCACATACTAAAAGATCTACATCTTCCACATACCAAAAGATCTATCTCTTCCACATACTAAAAGATCTGCCTCTTCCACATATTAAAAGATCTACCTCTTCCACATACTAAAAGATCTATCTCTGCCACATACTAAAAGATCTACCTCTGCCACATACTAAAAGATCTACCTCTGCCACATACTAAAAGATCTACCTCTTCCACATACTAAAAGATCTACCTCTGCCACATACTAAAAGATCTACCTCTGCCACATACTAAAAGATCTACATCTTCCACATACTAAAAGATCTACCTCTTCCACATACTAAAAGATCTACATCTTCCACATACTAAAAGATCTACCTCTTCCACATACTAAAAGATCTACCTCTGCCACATACTAAAAGATCTACCTCTGCCACATACTAAAAGATCAACCTCTGCCACATACTAAAAGATCTACCTCTGCCACATACTAAAAGATCTACCTCTGCCACATACTAAAAGATCTACCTCTGCCACATACTAAAAGATCTACCTCTTCCACATACTAAAAGATCTACCTCTTCCACATACTAAAAGATCTACCTCTTCCACATACTAAAAGATCTACCTCTTCCACATACTAAAAGTTCTCCAGTTTTGTTTTTTTCTTTTTCAGAAAATGGATACAGAGCAAACGAGACGGAGTTCATGAGTTGTGGGGAAACAAGGACAATTTAACCATTCATATTACCGCATAACATTGCCCTATGGCAAAAACCCCCAACAAAACCGCCAATCTAGAGGTCTTCAGTTTACTGAATGAAATAAATATGCTCTATCTTTTAATCCGGGTTATACATTTGTACGTTGGGACCGCTACTAAGTGGGAAGACAAACAGCAAGTGCTATAATTTATTTCTCCAACATACAATTTTCCTGTTGCAGTTCTGGTTAAAATCCTATCAGGCAAATGGACAGACAGACAGACGGATGGACGGACGGACGGACAGACAGACGGATGGACGGACATACAGACGGATGGACGGACGGACAGACAGACAGACACACATTCAAAGACAAGCAAGCGAAATCATTGGAAATTCACCCACGAAAAAGTCCCAACTTTACTGCCAAATACATGACTGTCCAGTATAACCAGAAACCTGAACAAACTTCACCTCTGAAAGTTCAGCGTTTTCTTTTGTATCCCTGCTCTAAACCCAAAGTCAAATAAGAAATAGTTGACTCGTTCATGCCCACATAGTCAATTAACAGGAACCTGGAGAGTCTACACAATGGAACTGCCTTCAGCTTTCTCAAATTCTATTTGGCCGAGGACGCGAGCACTGTTGTGTTATTGCAAAAGGCGGTAAACGCCGATATAGGTCAAATTCTAACATCATTTTACACAGTGCACCAAGTCCGATTCTTCTATCTGGGTAGATAATTTTGAACGACTTACAGCTGCTTTTAGTCATCACCAGAAAGGATAAATATGGAAGAACGTCACACAGAACAATGCCAAATGTTCTTGGCGTCTCACGTAAAGTTGTATTTTTTGGCTTATACAGCTTTTCCCCATAAAACGGATTGGAGGGAAAGGAATTTTTTTCTTTTTGGAAGGGGGAAAGGGTGGGGTGGGGGTGGGAGGAGAGGATCCAGCTCCTTACAACACCCCACAAGCAAGTAGCCCGTAGCTTGATGAATTCATCGTGAAAGAAATCTGGAGGCTATTAAAATTTGGTGTCCAGTAGCCAAAATACTCCCAGTAGGCCTTTGTATGTGACCAACTTGTGACCAACACCCAGAAACTTTACAATGGCCATTTCGTCAATGAAAGATTATGGTGGCGTACGAGCCAAGTGTACGTAACCCTAATCCTAACTCTTGCACGTTTCTGAAAAATTCAGTGTCTGCAAATCCATGACCAGGATGATTGAGACATGACAGGATACAAACGGGGAGAGGGAAGAATGTGCGACAATGCTGGACGAACCCGACAAATGTGGAACCAGCTGGTCACTGGGACAGTTACAATGTACGAGTAGTGGGAAAAGGAAAATCCTCAAATGGATCTCGGGGCGGGGAGAGGAGCACCTATGGGCATGCCCGGCGTGCTAGGATTTTGATTCCTGTCATCAATCCATCAACCATGAGAAAGGTATTAATTTATAATCATGCAATTAACATTTTATTTAAATCACCAGACCGTCACTCGAAAAGAAAAACGTCCCAATATCATGCTTCCCATTATCTCAGTTCTCAGATTGCTCCGCAAGATACGCTTCCTAGTTATGTTGGGGCTCTGGGTTTACGCCATTCTTTCTTTACACTTTTTTTTTTCTTTTGCGATCCACCATAACTGCGTTAGCAAAGATCGACAATGTACCAGCAACGACCTGCCCCGTCCGCCAACGTTTTAAATACGACTGTTGTACAGAATAACTAGAGCCGACATTAAAACTGTAATGTTCCACAAATTTAGAACCTGTCTGTGCCGACATGTAGTTAAAATAATAATAATAAAATAAACCCAAATTCATTTTTTTTTTTTTCAGAAAGTGGATATGGCGCGGAATTCCCCACCAAAAAAAGGGTGCATAACTTTCTAATGCGCACATTGCAAAATGCAGTTTCGTGCCAAATCTATCTCACAGGTTGATGCAGCAAAAACAATCAGCGCAGCGTATATTACATCAATCCTCATCATACTGAAATCTGGCTACATTGTTAAAATACACTTTACCTAGCGAAGATCGATCCCCAGTACATTCTGTATATACATGTATAATCTGTTTGTAACTTCGGTAAATCATGCGGCAAATAAAGACAGTGTCTCATTCTTTCCTTGTTCAATTTATTATCATTTTGAATGAAATAGGGGAAGTAAATAGAATCAATGGATGTATCCGACTTCTTTCTGACATGGCTGCTGTTAGTCGCACCTATGCACCCCAAGCGTTTTTGTGCTAGAGGCGCGTATGTCTATGTACTATTCCTAATCCCGACCTCATCCTCAACCCTAAATTATATCCATCCCTAACCCTGCCACCTGCCCTTGAAAAAAAAAAAAGGAGGAAAACAAAAAGAAAAATTAATTAACGCAGTTGTTAGGAGTATTTCGGGGGTAGCTCTCTAGCCCCGGAGTCACGAAAAACTTTAAAATACCTACCCCTTGCGCAAAAAACATGGGGTACGTAAGTACAGGTAACAACAATATTTTGACAAAATATAATGAACTAAGCAAATGACTGCGACAATAAAGTACTGTTCACACCAATCATCTTCCTTAAGGGCCTCTTCACCCCTGAACTTCCAACAGCCGTTAAGGACACCCGATTTAATTCTGTTGTGTGCATTGGCGTCTCTGAACAACCATCTTCGGCCTTTGAAGAGCTCTTATGTTTGAATTAGCCATTGTGAGACTGTAGACAAGTTTGTATAATCTCCATACAATGCCACTCTACAGAAGGCCCAGTAAAATGAATGTCTCTCGTGGCCAAAACTCCGTGACGTTGACATCTTCACGGGTAAAGGCGACGTATGGTCATGAAAACAGTTCAATGGGGGGGGGGGGGGGGGGGGGGGCATTAAATGGCTCAGGTGTGAGGGGGGAAAAAAAGGGGGGGGGGGGTCGGGGTGCATTTAAGAAGGCGACGCGTTCACAGAGGAAAGGTTGAATATTTACTGATGTCATTTCACCGGAGAAGAATCTAGAAGAATCAAGAATGTCCTGGCGACCGTTCAATAAAATACGAAATATAAAAACCACAGAAAATCTCTGGGGTGGCATCACAGGCCTTGTGTTTCATTGATTGTTCATCTATTATTTCTTACGCTGGGCTTTTACTACATACAACCTTTTCTTTTTGCCATATTTTGACTTCAATAAAATGCGCTTAGCCTCATCGTACCGTACATCACTACTAGGGTCTCTCTAATAAGAAACTGTGAAGAAATAATGAATGTTATCTACCGAGTTCTGTCCTGAGCTAAAGATGTGAATTAAGGTTGCTTTAAGAACTGTTTCAGGATGTCGATTCCTTTACTTTGCAGCAATGACAATGATTGACATTACACAGGGAACATGACTATGAATCTACCAGACCTACCTGGTGAGTGGTGTTGGTGAAGGGAGGCCTTTTGAATGATATACAGAGGGAGGGGGGAGAGAGAGAGAGAGAGAGAGAGAGAGAGAGAGAGGGGGAGACTGAGAGAGAGAGAAGAGAAAGGGGAGACAGAAAGAAAGTGAGAGACATACACAAAGTGAGAAGGCAGAGAAGAAGGAGTCGGAGAAGATGATCGAAAGAAAGACAGAGAGAGAGAAAGAAAGAGACAGTTTTATCAAGTTTTTGTTAAAACCTAAAGAGGTCCCAAAAATGTATGTCAAGCTTCAGGATCCCAAAAATGTAGGTCAAACTTCAGGATCCCAAAACTGTAGGTCAGCCATTGACCTCCACTCTATTGTTCAGAGATTTGAGTGTACAGGTTACCATCACAAGCCACTTACTAAAAGGGGGAAATTCAAGAAAAACCAACTGTTTGTAACTGTAGTCGACTTTAGGTTCAAATAACAGTCACAATAATAATTGCCCCACATAGCAATGTTATTTCACTCACTTATGAACAACTATACAACAATTCATTCAGAATCAGCACTTTTAACTGACCCCCCCCCCCCCCCCCCACAGGTGAAGAATCCCTGCCCTGTACTGTAAGACTGTCACAGAGAGGTCCCCTCCCCAGGCAAACTTTCCATTCTGTTTATTTTCTCTTTTTTTTTTCCAGAGATACTGATATCTCTTGATAACCTAAAAACAGCCAAAGATACTACATGTTTGTCTATAAGGAGACAAAAAAAAAAAACAACAACATGCACCCCCGTGTCTCTGAGTTTGGAGAGGGCATGTTGACATGGTGACGGTCACACTGTGCTAGGAAAAAGTAAGGCAATAGACAGATTATAACAGATTTTTGGTAAGACAGAAGAAGGCCCTGTCAGAAGTGTCCACCAACCGCCCGCGACCCACTGTTACCACCTGCACGCACTTCATTTTTCACAGCACATTTCTTTGTTATCTTCCTGAGGTCACCCAGACACAGGTCAAGTTTTCTCTTTATCACACGGGTATCTGACTCATTCCCTTTCTACTTCTTCTGTTCCTTTTACAGAAGCGAGAAAGCACTTCTAACCATTCTCAGAGTCAGGTGTTGCCATAAGCAAACTTACAAGAATCCAGGTAAGGGGTCTGCAAGGTGACTGATAATGGTATCACATTCGGCAAAGCCATGGTTTGGCATCAGTATCATACCCCGCTTATCTCTCCATACCTGGATTAAGTGCACATGTCAAATTGTGTTGCTAATAAAAAAAAAATAAAACCAAGCTTCATACAGTTGCAGGGATCCTGCCCAAAATCCAGGACCATTTTCAAGGAGATTCCTTGGAGTTTTCAAGGAGATATTTTTAAAATTCATGGAGATTTTATTTATATTCAAGGAGATTTTTTTTTTTATTCAAGATTTTTTTTAATTCAAGGAGGTTTTTTTTTTTTCTATTCAAGGAGGTTTCACAAGCATATTTATGATAATTTAGCACAATTCTGTACATATCCTAAAAACAACATGTATTTGGTCTGCCAAAGGTCCAGCTACCAACTATTCCTGGCAGACTTCACTGAAAGACAAATTAATATTGACCCATATCATCAATAAGGGCTGATGTTCCAAAGGAAGGACCCTTTGCAGCTATTTTTCAAGCAGCTTCAAGGGGATGATTAAAATTCAAGACTATTTCAAGAAGATTTCTCCCTGGGCCTACATTCAGGAACTTTCCAACACCTTGAATTTCAGGAGGTCTCAGTAACGTTGAATGTAGAAAAATGATGAGCCAAAAAACGTCCTTACCTTCATAGACAAAGAGAGTGTTTTCCATTTCTGTGCAAGTGTCCGGCATGCAAGCTCCCAGCTGTACCATTATGGGATTCAGTATATTTGGGGGCTGACAGTGGAATGAAAATGAACACTTTCAGTTATAAAAGGCCAGTGACATTAACCCTGTACTTGTCGCCAGAGTATTGCTTTATTCTATCTCCACTTTCTATTAAAATTGAGATATAGTCATAAAATGGCATAACAAAGGGGGTGTTCTATCAAACCTGCAAAAATCATGGATATCCTTCACCCTCGAGGAGTAGATTTTTAAATGTTAAAAAGTTGTCCTGACAGTTTGTAAAGTTTAACCATGAAACTCTCAAAATGCATCAGTTGATGAGATGGAATACAACAGAGCTGGGCAACGCACTGTCCAGCCATAGACTGACTTATGTAAACTTTCTGAATCCCACTAAACTGCTTTAAATTGATTAAACAAGAGCAAAAAGTAATATATGTATCTTACTATAATTGAGCTAGAGGGTGAACCTGTAAGCAGCTAAAACTTCGAGACTACGCCATCAAAAATTATGAACTAGATCTGGACATACAGTTGGGCTTGGTGCATGGAACATTTGCAAGATTTATCTTGCGCGGATCGGCTAGTTAGTATAAAAATGGTGACACAGTGAGGAATATACCAATGATTTGGGACAAGTTCATCAAGATACAAAAAAATCCACCATACAGTGGAAGGACAAAGAGATAATATGTCAACCGACCCACATACAGGTAAAAACACAACTTACACCCAAACCAGCTTGCAACACACAATAGTTTCCGTTAAATCCACTGCTGCTGTCATTTGTCAGAGGCGGGGCTTTTGAAGCTCGACATAGTTTGTAATCTCCAACAAAGTTGAAACGTCCAGTACTGATACCTGGGCCTGGTTTGCCAGTGGCATCAAGAACTGCAAGACCACACAATTAAAGGCATTGCAAGTCGTGTGTCATAGACAATGTTTAGTTTAAAAATAAAAAATGATTAAAAAGCCAAGCAATAACAACCTCCCACTGACTTTAAAACTTTAACATTCAATGTACATTTATGTTAAGTTCTGGCAATAAAAGTTGTGAACAATTCAATTGTAATTTGTTGCCTATGCGTTACCATCACAATGGCAACAGAAACTGTTCGCGGAGCCAATGTGTAGACATCATGATGGCAACCGGGTTTTCAAATTTTATACACTTTTATACAGCAGAGAAAGGGAATGAATTTGGTGTCAGCATATTCTACAACAAATTTTACATGAGGCTATTTAGTTTTGACCACACAATGAGTTTGAGTTTTATAGCGATGAAAAGATGGAAGAACGACTCTGTTCATTTGGTGTATAACATGTTAGCAAAATGTAAATCTGGACAGCACATGGAGTTTAAATGTAACTGGTATAAAAGTTGTGTATACAGGGAGCTGGCTGGGCCTAAAGGCAATCAGTTAATACATCTTTTTTTTTTTTTTTTCCTGCTCAACCAAGACAAATTCTTGTCTGAGATAAACAAAGACTGCAATTCACCTCCCACACACACACACACACACACACACACACATACACATATGGGTTTCTTTCAGACACTCAAAGAAAGAATAAAACTTCCACAAAATACATTCTTTGACACTGAGATCTTTCTGTTCTGGACTCCTGATGATAACTATTTTACGTTACTCTTACTGTGCCTTATCCGTCTGATAATTAATAGACTTATTACTTACATTGTTTTGCCCATTTTGTGGTATTGCTGGAGCTGAACATGCTGACAAGTAATCGGCCGGTGTCATTGACACATGGAAATGATGTCTGGTTGGCTACAGCTGCAAGTGCTGACATCAACACCTCTGGTGTAAACATGCTGCCCAATGAGCCATCAGTATTTTCTATCCAATGTTCAGGATTCCACAAAAATGAAGAAAATTCTTTCCCAACCTTTTTGAGATCTTCCGGTGCCCTGAAGCTCTCAAAATTGTGCATCTGCTGACTTACACTGCTAAAGTCTGTGAACATGTCGATATACGTGTGAGGATTCCTTTTCTCAGGAATCTGTATTTCTGCCCACTCATCACCTTTGATTACTGTTGAACTTGTCACAATGACTATACACAGAATGAGACTGTGTGACACTGCAGCCATGTCTGTGTTATATCACAAAATAAATGTTAAAACCAAGAAATCTGGAAGTATTTTCTCTCCCTGGCCAGAATCTGCCAATGTCAAACTTAGCACTCCTTGTTATTCCACAGGCAGTGATCTGTGTTTGTCCTGGCCTCTTCTATTTTCTGAAAAGAAAACAATATTAAAAATACATAACAACAGCAAACTCATTTGTGGAATGAAAATACAGAAGAATCAATGTGAAAATCAGATACTTGGAAAAGTCCCATTATATATTTTGCAAAACAAAGAAAAATTCCATTTGCATTTTATATAACAAAACAAAAAGAAAAAAAATCCTCATTTGCATTTCTTTAAAGAAATCTATTTGCATTTAAATTTAAAACAAAAAATATTCCATTTGCATTAAAAAAATTATTTGTATAATAAACAAACAAAAAAAACAAACGAAACTTCCATTGGCACAACAAAAGAACAACTGTGCAAGGGGATTTGGTAATGGTATAAGTTGGCTCTTGATTCCTTAGTTGCCTATTACTTGCACCATAAGTACATCTCTTAGAATTTCACAAAACTGCCACTCTCAAATGAAATCATTAATAATATTGTTTTAAGTCATGTGATAAAGCTGGCCTCAAAATATAATTATCTAACAGACAGTAACTATGATTTTCACCCATCTCGATATATTTCTTGGATTTATCAGGATACTCACAGAAACCTGCTGCTATGTCTAGCAGTTTCAAGATCCAATTAATACAAATAGTGGTGCTTTACAGTCTAACACCTGTCGCGACTGGAAGATTTTGACAATGGTGATTAAGAAAACATTTTTTAACACTTATGATTCCAAAATATTTACAGATAATTTTATTAAGCATTGCCAGCCTTTTCCTGACAATATATGTACAGCCACCCATCGCGTTGCTGATATAAATTGAGGATTGGCAACTAGAATGTTTCATGTCCAATTTTATTCATTGCCCTTAAATACCCATAGATATCCAAAACACAAGGTGTGCAACGTTATTCAATCAAACTATCTATGTGACTGTGTTGAAGTTATTGCAATCATTTGAATTTCCATTGAGGTAACAAATTTTAAAGGTTTCCTTAATTTGATTATCTTGGAGATAAAATATTCTGGTTGCCAACCCTTGATATGCAAAGCCACTCTGCATTTTGAGGTCAACTTTTTTTTTTTTTACACAATCATTCACTGAACATTAATTACAATTCATTTAAAACTTAATGATAATCCTTCCATGGCTGTAAACTGAAACTTCCTGCAGAAATTTGATATTTACACTGATTTTTGAACAAAACTCTTTACTGAGTATTTTTTGTCATGAGCAGTTGTGTTTGAAGCACTGAATCATCGTGATGGAGAGACATGCTGGTCTTAATACTTAATGCACGACATACCTGTCTAACCCAAGAAGTGGCTAAAGCCTGGATTGATAACCCTTATGTACCCATATGCCCAAACTTATCACTGCAAGACATGAGATATCTGACATCACTCACACATGACCACATTGCAACATATGCTGATGACTAATTAGTTCCATGCAAATCCCTGCTTGCTACACATTAACCACAATCAACCACAAATGATCTATTCTCGCACGTAAATTAATCTGTAACTTAGATCACCAACATTATATGTAACTAGCTGTTTCAGTGAAGTACTAACCATGGGTGAGAAGACAAAGACAAACACAGCTATATGTAACTGTAACAATCAAAGGCTTAGTATGGTATAACCTTATTTGGACACCGGTTACATCCCTCTCAGGTTTATCTCCCCTTGGTTTATCTTTGCTTTCCGCATGCTAATTATGACCAGTGACTCAAGACAGCCCAGGGGAAAACTACAGTCACTTTATAGACAGTCAAGTCAAGGAGTGGTCAGTAATGAGATAATGAGTCAATCAGCATGGTCCAATCAGGCAACACAACACGATCATTTTCCATGTCCTTTCTCAAGTTAATTTGTCCTATCTTCTTATCAACGTGCAGAGAGCAAAGAGTTACAAGCACTGACACTGTGATGACCTCATAGCCAGCGTACAATATCCTCTTGGCATACAACATTCAAAGATCTCATAGTGACATTAGAGACACATGGCATCAGCATTTTCACTGAAAAAAAGCTACCACATTTTGGACAAAAAAAAACAACAAACAAACAACCAGGCTAATCCATATTAAAGAGCCCAGCCAGCATCCCTAGGTCAGTCTGACGTAGATTTGAATACTACATGTATTTTCATAGGGTTGGTAGGATTACCGTAGGGGCAGATTTCCTACATCAAACTGATGCCAGCACGACAGCGAATCAGTGGATCTAAGAAGGAATGTGGTCATTCCTATATTACTTAATTTAAAACCTACACCTTGGATTTCCGTAGTGTTGCTGACTGGGCACTTGCCCTAGAGATATTAAAATCCCAGATCTTGATAAAACTGTGATTCTGTTACAGGTAAAGTCAAATGTATTTCCCAAGTATAATGTGTATCTGCACTGAATATATGATTTATGAATGAATGCACTTTGTAACCACCACATTATGATGAATATCAACTAGATCAACACTCATGGTCTTCTCTGGAAAAAACCTGGGACAAAACCAATCCCACACTTTAAAAAATATTCGCAACTTACACTTAAATCAGATATATCATATCACACAACTATGATTTCTCTACAATTGTGAATCAAGCTTACTGATATTTTACTTGTATGAATTGCATCAGAGACAGCTGTCCATAGTAAGTGAAGAGGCAAATATGGGGGCGATAAAAAAAGAAAGGAACACAAAGGAAAAGATAGAGGTGACGGGTTCAAAGTTATCACAAACATTGAGATCTCTGACCCAGTTCACACAAATACAAAAAACTGGCCTTAACTTCTTTCAGATAAACATGCACTGTCAGAGAAATAATGAATACCTGTGATGTATATCAACACTTGAAACCCCTGTCATCATGTGAAGTGTGATCTAAAAATACCATGGCTGTTGCAAGAAATGAAGATAATGGTAATTTTCAACATTATTCTGTCTCAGTAAACTGTGCTTTTTCAGGTTTTTCTGTCACTGTGAACTAACTGTGTTTGACCTCCTCACTGTGTTATGAACGTCCTAAACTTGACAGTATACTATGCACTTTGGACGTACAGCGCAAGTGCTAAAACTGATAGTGTGGGTACGCTGTTCTGCATAAAGCAGGGAAAAACATACGGTTCAGAAGGGGTTTAATTTGATCATGCTGACATGCACAGAGTGTTTGATTTGTCTTGTATTATCTCATCCTGCAGAGTTTTAAGGATTGCAGTCTGGTACTGAAATTAGAATCATATAATGTACATTGAGTTGATTGAGACCTGCCAATACAATCTAAAACATTTTGTTGAAAGATTCATCAGCCATCAGGACACAATTCCTGGTAAGCTTGTTCAGTACAACATCATAACTATAAACTGACAGGAAAATGTAGGCATCAAATATTCACTGAAAATCTTTTCTGAAACAGTGGAGAAAAGACTTGATCATTCCCTACTTGTTTACCTACGACTCCTAAAAGGTAATTGTTTTTCGCATAAGACATGTCAAAGTGGAATTAATTATTTGTTAAGTACTGTTAAGTCAAAAACAATACCACAGCAATTTTTCTGTCCAGAAAACAAAAACAGTGCAGGACCATAGTTAGCGGCAAAAGTCATAGTCTTGATCCCGATTAGTCAAGTCGTCATGCTGTTATGTAAGACACATATGCTATCATCTAAATATGGGGCACAAGTAGGCTTGCTCTTTCGTGAATAATGCACTCACCTAAAACCATAGGAAGTTCTTACCACTTGACATTACACTGCCACAATGACTTCATATAATTATAAATGGACCTAATACATAATAAGCACATCCTTATCTAAGAGTGTTAATTATAAAAACAGGTTAGCTCTCTCAGTCTCATGATTTTGTTTTCACATTATTTATGAGTAATATGAGTGGTATCCATTAAATTAAAAATTTCACAGCCGTTTCTTTCTCACAGATGATTTATTTCACGAAGTGTCTAGCGAGACCAGGATTCTGGTCTCCCTAGCCTGTGGTCTTGGGGGGAGACCAGAATCTTAAGGTCTCCCTAGCCTCTTCCTTTATTTCATCAGAACACATGTTATTTAAAAAAAATATTATATCAACCTGGTACTGCACTGGTAGCATTCAGTGGCCTATGCTCCCACTAAATACAGAACCAGTTAGCCTTCTCCCTAATGTTTGTTATTATTATAATTATCATTGTAAATATTTTTCCATTAAGGTAGCTAAAACCACACATATGAATAAAAAAAAAGTTTCCATACATTTACTTTAATGTCAGCCCTTCTGTTTTCAACCCTGCTGAAACTGAGTCACTTTTGTTAGACACTGGGCACAAACTACCTAGATTCTAGATCTAGATCTACATGCTGCTATCGTAACCCTCACCCAAAGATCACAGACAACTGAGGGCGTTGACCTCTGACAACTCCAGAAGGAATCTAGATCCAGTTAAGTATTCTAGACGGAATCCTTACAATGCAAGCCTTCCCTACTTTTGTTTGAATCTGCCAAACTAAACAAGGAGAGTTGCTTCAACTATGAATCAGTATACTCTCTAATTTAATCCCTGACATAACAATTAATTTTAAAAACAAACACGCCGAGGGTCACTTTGACCTCTTACATTTAACCGTTCTGTTGCTCTAACTAGTCTAACCTATTCCTGTTCAATACCTGAGGTAGTTTTACTTCAGATCATTCATAGATCTAGATCTATCCTCAGACTTACCAAACACCAAAACCATTCGCAGTAAAAATCGCAGCTCGCACATCTACCACTATTTCGAATGTAGATCGTCAATGCCCTCACTATCCACTGCAGCCGCAACACCCCGCGCAGTTCGTCATACATGATACAGGTTGTGCCGTTGTCCCTGTTTACCCTCACAGCTCAATGTCCCACTGGCCCACATGAAACAAATTGAGTATGGGTCCACTAATTTCCGGTAAACACCCAAAACCAGCAAAAATGCAAACTCGGAGGGCCTAGGTGTTCTAACTAAAAGCAACTCGAAGATACTACTCAGCGGGCCAAACCACAATAATGATAAAGCGAAATTGATAAGAAGACTGAAAATCCCAGCCATCTCCTTCTTTAGCTTGGTCTTTCTTCTCTTAACATTAACAGTGAACCAAAGATCTTAAAATAGTATTGCTTTGCAGTGAACAGAAATTATAGTTGGTCTACCGACGACATTCAAGTCGTGTATCTACATGAGACCTGAAAATTGGTTTTCAGAACATTATGTAAAACCCAGACTTTCTGCAAACATTGACAAATTATGGCAATCTTCAAAACAATAAAGAAAGGGGAGGGGGGGGGTGACAAGATTTATCATTACTGACTAGGGCTATTAAATCATAAAGTGTGTATTTGTTGTTCAAACGTGCCTTGTCTGAATAGTTTGGGATTAATCCGGGGAGCATAGCTAATTTGTTGTTTTCTGAGAGATCATTCTCCACATATACAGATTTTATTTTCTCTTTAGCAAAGGTGTTGTTTGGAGTAACCTACATGTTTACTCATTATTTTCTTCTCTAAAATTTCATGAAAGAATATTACATTGTTTAGGCAAAATCTTAGTTGTAGACATGCAGATCGGTATCGTCACAGTGAAATAAAATGCATGTACCATGGGCATTTTACTGTTGGTGTTACAGACAGTATTAATGCAGTGACTTGGCGAACTGACATTTTTGTCCCCAGAATAATTTATTGGACTTGTCATTATTGGGTGTTGACACCAGCACAAAAACAGCACCATCTGATACCTTGGCAGTTGGAAATCGTAAAGAGCAGGCCGAAAGGCCGCTGCCCCGGGCAAAATTGAAAATTGAAATTAATAGATTAAAATTTATCCATATCACCCCCCCCCCCCCCGCCAGAATTTATTATTCATTATTAAATATATTTGTTATTAATAAATATTCAAATATTATTTGAGTTGTGTGTTGTGTGAACTGATGTGAGTTGTGTGTTGTGTGAACTGATGTGAGTTGTGAACTGTTGTGAGTTGTGAACTGCGCCTAACAGGCTGCATTACAATTTGCTCTGAGATAGAGAGAGAGAGAGTGAGCGAGACAGGGAGAGAGAAAGAAGCAGTGCAGTATGTTGAGCGCTTCGCAGGCAGCTCCATTCTGCTCTGTGGTTGACATGTTGTTACTGTAAAGCGCATAGAGCATTTTAAATGGATATGCGCTATATAATGCTATACATTATTATCTATATATTAAAAAAAAACAATCAAAACAAACAAACAAAGACCAAACTTCAACGTGTTGCAAGACAGTTTTCCTCAATTCGCTGGGCCACCATTTTTATTTTGGTAGTATAATTTTGACCTATTTTGTCACAACTATTTAGTATGACTGTGACCCAGATTTATTCTTACAGTTTTCTCCCTTGTATTGCTTATTGTCTCTCTTTGCAGATTCTTCTCATTTCTTTTGTTGTTGTTGTTGGTTTGAAGTCTGTTTCTCAAGTCTGACATGCCCAAAGACGCATTGCATGTGTACGTTTTTAGGATTAGTGAGTTAGTGAGTGCAGGGCCGGATTTAGACCTTGGGGGACTGGGTGGGCGCCTAATACACAGAAATGCACTGCAAAATCACCAAATTTACACATCGATGTCCGTTTATTAGCCTATAAAATTTGGGGCTTCCAAGTGATACACAGATCAGCACAGAAAGGTTAAATGAGTTATGAATCCGAAGGAAATACGTGTGTACGCATGTAAATGCAAGCTAGCAAGTACATGTAGGCCTATATTTTTAGGTAAGACAAATTACACAGGGCATAATTATATCTGTGTAAAATATGTTCTTGTTGTTGTTTTTTTAAAATTAAGTTTCCATAGACAACAATGGCTGACTCAACAGTTTACGCAACACAGTTAGTCATTATAGTTTTGTACAGAGGGAGCCCCGCCCCCTTCTGGCTTGGGGGGGGGGGGTAGTTACCCACGCTGCCCCCTACAGATCCGGCCCTGAGTGAGTGAGTGGATGAGTGACTGAGTGAGTGAGTGACTGAGTGAGTGAGTGGATGAGCACAGACAAATAAAATACCCAGACTGGATGATCCTATTGAGGGACGTCACAAAACAGCGAAAGGTCATGAACCATCCGCCATTATAGGTTTAAGGTAGGGACCGATGCTTCAGCATAGCTACAATTTTGAATGACACCATTCTGACGCGCCTACTGAACGCGGAAGTTAATTGGTTCCGCACCAAGAAATTAATACATGTACCACCAATCTTGACAAATAAAAAGAAATTTCTACTGCAGATAGAACTAGAATGGGAATTTCCCGAGCGGCGGCCATGTTGGTTATACAGTCGCCGCTCGGGAAAGGCCGGGAAATTCCGTAAAAAACGACACAGCCCGAAGCTCGTGTTTCCAGTCTGGTTAATTTATTACTATTAGTCTGTGATGGATGAGTGACTGGGTGAGTGAGTGACTGGCAGCTGGGTGAGTGAGTGCATAGTGGGGCGATTGAGTCATTGAGTAATTGGGATGACGGATGAATAAAAATGAGTGAATGGGCTGGTGGATGAGTGAGCCCACGGGTGTAAGGATAGAGTGGGATAGATCAGTGAGGGGGTGGTCGATGTGTGCTCAGGTGAGTGACTTAAATTTTTATTACCGACTGGGCCAATGCATTAATGAACGGAATTGTATTCTATTCCTGTGAGAGTGCATGTTTACCTCTTTCTATTTTGTTTTTCAAACTTTCTTCCTATTTTTTCTCTTCTTCTTCTATCCATTTTTTTCAGAACAATCTAGGAATTTATTTCAAAGACCTTCCTTATGGCGCGTGTTATGTAGTTGGAGTTACCTCTTTCTTATGTTGTTTTTTAAACTTTCTTCCTATTTTTTCCTCTTCTCCTACTCCACGTATTTTTTTCAGAACAGTCTAAGAAGTTATTTCAGCGACTTTCCCTATGGCGCATGTCAACATGCAGTGTAGGTAGTTGGAGTTACCTCTTTCTTATTCTTTCTTTTTTTTTTTTCCAAACATCCTTTTATTTTTTTCTCTACTTTTATTCCTTCTAGATGTATATTTTTTTTTCCTAACAGACAGATTAGCCCAGAAAGTGTTTCAGAGACCTCCAGTCATGCGTGCTGAGTTGTAATAGTTGGATTCAACTAAGCTTACGTGTATTCGAGTTACTTATTTATTTATTTATGTTTGTTAATTGTCTTTCTTTTTTTCGGGGGGGGGGGGGGGCCAGAAAGAAGGAAAGAAAGATTACCTTAGACATTATTTCAAAGACTTCCTTTGCAATGCATGCTGTGATGTGGTAATTGGAACAGTAACGGAAATGGAAGAAATAGAATGGGTCAGAAAACCACTGAATGCAAAATGAAAGTGAGGCAGGCATGCGACATGTCTTTGACAGTGAGCGAGATCGTTGGGGCAGCAAAATAGCCAGAGCTCACGATGGCCCGGGTCAAAGTGAGCTTATCACGTGGGTGCTTGGCTTCAGTGATAGTCTACATCAACTTCACCATCAAATGAACACTACCCAGCCTGCAACACTTAGGAAATGCAATGGGCAGGATTGACGTCAGGTTTACAGATAATAATAATAATAATAATAATAATGAAGATCATTTATATAGCGCCCAATCCAAACCGTTTGCTCTAGGCGCTTTACAGAAAGTCGTGTTCTCTCCATCTGCAACTCACTCTCACTCTCTCTCTCTCTCTCTCTCTCTCTCTCTCTCTCTCTCTCTCTCTCTCTCTCTCTCTCACCCTCTCTCTCTGCTATACATACATTGTATACATAGATACACACATAACATACTATAAGACAGGAATTAAACAATAAAACAGCAAAATTAAAGTGAAATGAGAAAATAAATGGATTGGGAATGTCGAGACTTCACAACTGAAAGTGTTTTTTAAAAAGGTGCATGGGTTTTTAGACCAGTTTTGAATTTTGGCTCGGTAGATGCTTCCCGCAATGATTTTGGCGAATAGGAATAACATCTTTCCTACGCAGATCTGCTGGCTCCGATACCTCAAAGACGTCGGTTTGATGCAGGGAATCCGCCCCAGTGGTGATCCAACCAACCCTACGGAAATCTTACACAAATTTACGTCGGGTTGGCGTAGGGTTGCTAGTTGGATATAATTGCTACAGTATCTTTTTAAATTTTGTGAAAAATTAATCTTTTTCTTTAACTCAGATTCGGTGATCAAATTCGTCTGTCATTGGTAGAAGAAAGAAAACAACAGCGCATCTGTGGCCGAAATGACTCTGCGGTTTTGATCTTGTCATCAATGACATCAACGGGTCAGCTGAAAGGTTCGAAAACTAATGAAAAGTTTTTGCGCTGTGTGACCAACTGACCAGATTCTCAAGCTGTGACATAAATGTCCTTCAGGGGGTCTTCAGCTGTCGCCAGCTCTCCTTAGCCCCCCCCCCCCTCCCCACCCCCGTCTAACTGGTTGGTCTTAATGTGGTTTTCTTGCAATGTTACCATCACCGTTTCTTCCCCCCCCCTCCCCCTCTATCTCTCTGACTTTATCTTTCCGTCTATCTTCTTCGTCTCCTTCTATTCCCCCTCCCTCTCTTCCCCTCTCTATTTCTTGCTCTCTCTCCTTCTTTCTTCTTCTTGATGGATGGATGGATGGATGGATGGATGGATGGATGATGATGATGATGATAATGGAAGGCATTTATATAGCGCATATCCATTTAAAATGCTCTATGCGCTTTACAGAAGCAACATGTCAACCACAGAGCAGAATGGAGCGCCTGCGAAGCGCTCAACACACTACACTGCTTCTTTCTCTCTCCCTGTCTCTCTCACTCTCTCTCTCTCTCTATCTCTCTCTATCTCAGAGCAAATTGTAACGCAGCCTGTTAGACGCAGTTCACAACTCACAACAGTTCACAACTCACAACAGTTCACAACTCACAATTCAAATAATATTTGAATATTTATTAAAAATAATATATATTTAATAATGAATAATAAATTTTGTTGTTGCTGATGTTCTTCTCCACCACCACCCCCTCTCCCTCTCCCTCTTCTCCCCCCCCCCCCTTTTCACTTTTCTCCATAAGTGATCCATGTATGCGCATTTGTATGTTGTTGTATCAGTTCGTATAATTCTTGTCTGTATTTCTCCCCCACACCTGCACAACAACGCCACCAGCAATATCAATTACGAAACTGCGGCAACAAGGACGAGCCTAGGGGACACGTTGGTCTAGGTCTAGAGGCAGGGCGTTCGCCCCTCATGCCAAAGGTATCGGGTTCGGTTCCTGGTTGCTGCAGGTATGTTGGACATTTGGGGGGAATTTCCTGTCCGTACGTGCGATTCTATGGTAGGCAGGATCGAGCACCTTTAGTCTTCTCGGACAAGGACGCAAAACTCGGAGGGCCCGTGTGCAGGTTGCGCACTTTAACGATACCCTGACAGTTGGAAATCGAGAAGAGCAGGGCGAACAAGGCCGCTGCCCGGGCAAAATTGAAAAAAAACTAATCCCTGCTCACTCCACCTCTCCCCCCCCCCCTCCCCCGGGACCAAAGAAGTATACTTATACATTTATACAACAACAACGAAAACAAAGTACCAGAACACGACAACAAATGAAAAACAAGAACAAGAGAGTCAAAATTGGGCAAAAAGAAAAGGTTGTATGTTGCAAAGCCCAATTTTGACTTTGCTTATAGCCCTGCTGCGACCCCACAATTTTTCTGTGGTTTTTTATGATATTTCAAGAACAAGAGAGGTATGTACACAATGTACACAATCATTTTTACACACGAGGACTACAAAACCACGGCCCAGTTCTTTAAACCATGTTATCCTTTAAACAGTGTCAAGTTAACCGTGATAAGAAAGGGCCTACACTGATGTTTCAAGGAAAAAACGCAGTATATGCTGAACACAAAACTTTACAAGAGACAAAGCAAACCTTTCGCTGTAATCTTGGTTCTATTTTCATTTTGTGATATTCAAAAGAAACCATTAGTCATAAAAAACTTTCTAGTGCGGAACTGACATCCGCAACACTAGCGGGTCCCCCAGGTTGTGGATAGGGGAAGAGCTGCAGATATGTAGATTGGCTGTGAATATTGAACAAGCAGTCCCGAACACAACTGTTAAAAGGTGCAGATGGGGCTCGCAGCCAAGAAAGGCAATCCATCTAGGAGGGTAAACTTTAAACAAATCTGTAGAGATCAACTACATCAGCCCAGTAAGGCAATCCATCTAGGAGGGTAAACTTTAAACAAATCTGTAGAGATCAACTACATCAGCCCATTAAGGCAATCCATCTAGGAGGGTAAACTTTAAACAAATCTGTAGAGATCAACTACATCAGCCCAGTAAGGCAATCCATCTAGGAGAGTAAACTTTAAACAAATCTGTAGAGATCAGCTACATCAGCCCAGTAAGGCAATCCATCTAGGAGAGTAAACTTTAAACAAATCTGTAGAGATCAGCTACATCAGCCCAGTAAGGCAATCCATCTAGGAGAGTAAACTTTAAACAAATCTGTAGAGATCAGCTACATCAGCCCAGTAAGGCAACTGATCTGGGAGAGAAAACTCCAAAAAGAAATCTCTCTTGGAAGACAGACTTGGTTGACCTTAACGGTGCATAACAAAGCAAGATGCATACCGCTATTACTATTACAGTAAAAAAAAAAAAAAATTACAACCCCGATAGAAAGATAAAACACATTATTTCGTTCTATAAAATGATGTCAGAACGTGAGTTTCACCTAGTTTGACGTTTACAGTCTTTTACCGCAACACGGCAGTATAGTAACTGGTGTTGACACGTCACGTCCAATCTGTCGCATAAAACTAAATAATGCATTCAGGACACCCCCCCCCCCCAAATATTTCTCCTTTAAATATCCTTACCACATCACCACAATCTGCCTCCCCCCCACCCCCACCGGCCCCAATCTTTCTCTCTCCCCCCCCCCCCCCCCCAATTCCAAGCAGGAAACAAGACGGTTCTAAAAGCCTGTTCCCACCAAACGTGTCTTTGCTTTTTTTTAATTCTGCGACAACGTTTTTTTTCGAAAAGTATTATATATCTCAAAAATAGGTTAACCCTTTCAGTGCCAGCAGTGCAACCTCGTTGGTTGAGAGTTGTAGTACAGCTTGTAAAATTATAGGAAAGTGGAAATCCTTTGTTGAAAATTGATATATTTCACTATGTAGATTCACATTCACGACTTGAAGCGACTGCAGTAATCATATCTGAAAGTACCAAGGAATATGAAAATCAGTGTAACTTTTCGGCATTGGCAAGTAAAGAGTTAACATGGGAATACCTACAATAAATATATTAGGAGCAATTTTCAGAAAACACGCATGGTGTGGTCTCTGAGTGAAGAAAAAAAAAACGCAGAAAAAGTTCATCAAACAGACCGTGGAAACGGGCTTTACGTCTTCTCGTACAACTTTTCATCAGCAGAAACATCATCCCCTACTGAGAAACGTCCGCTTCCTCCCACATCCCTTGCTGTGCACATGGACAAGAGAATATCCCCCCCGCCCCACCCCACATCCCTTGCTGTGCACATGGACAAGAGAATATCCCCCCCGCCCCACCCCACATCCCTTGCTGTGCACATGGACAAGAGAATATCCCCCCCGCCCCACCCCACATCCCTTGCTGTGCACATGGACAAGAGAATATCCCCCCCCCGCCCCACCCCACATCCCTTGCTGTGCACATGGACAAGAGAATATCCCTCCCCCCCCCGCCCCACCCCACATCCCTTGCTGTGCACATGGACAAGAGAATATCCCCCCCCCCGCCCCACCCCACATCCCTTGCTGTGCACATGGACAAGAGAATATCCCCCCCCGCCCCACCCCACATCCCTTGCTGTGCACATGGACAAGAGAATATCCCTCCCCCCCCCCCGCCCCACCCCACATCCCTTGCTGTGCACATGGACAAGAGAATATCCCCCCCCCCCGCCCCACCCCACATCCCTTGCTGTGCACATGGACAAGAGAATAGCCCTCCCCCCCCCCACCTTTCCGCCCCCCCCCCTCCCGCTCTGTTTATCTCAAGTTTTCCATTTCTTCATTTCCTTACCATTACCTTTCGGTCACTGCGACATCAGTGGACAAGGTTGGAGCAATCTCTACCCGGGCTCTACAGTTTTCAGGTTGATCAAGTCCGTGGAACTCTCAGTGTTTAAAGTCTTTGCCCTCACCTCAGCGCACTCACTCATTGGATACTGTACGCTCTTGGTGTTAAACTGAATCAACGCAGCTGGTTTTTGTTCAGGCTTTACAATGTAGACAGACACATTATCATAGATCACTTTTGATTTTGAGCTGACGCTGTATTGTACTGTAGTCAGTTGTTGTTGTTGTTGTTTTTTTGCGTTTTTTGTGTTGTTGTTTTTTTTGGAGGGGAAAGGGGGATCAAAGAGGGCTGATACATTTACACAGGTAACGAGTCATTTTAATTTCGGGATTAATGTACATGCTGGGGACACTTCAAAGTGTTTAAATTAATAATATTAAATAATTTCAGCGTTATTTTATTCTTTATTTTTTAAATTTATTTATTTGGTGTTAAATTGTATTAATTCACTTTTCATTTCTGTCTTTTTATTTATTTATTTATTTATTAAAGTTCTATGAAGAGATTATGCTCGTCTTCAACGTAAATAAACCAAATGTTATATGCAGGATCAATTGTGGTGCAAATGTTGTTATTGTTTTTGCTGTCGTTGTTGTTGTTGTGTTGTTGTTTTCGCCTTTAGCCACAGACCAGGACATTTTAAATAATCGCTTTAGAGACAGCAAAACAAAAACTGCTGAAGTTCCTGAAATAAAATTTGTATCACTTTCATTTTGAAAGCACATTTTCAAATCATGCGAGTGTTTTTGTTGTTGTTTTTCATTCATTTGTCTCTTTACACAACTTTGATAGCAAAACATGTAACAAAATTTGAATACAATTTTAAGGTTAACATATTTCAGTAATCGGGCCGGCTGTGTATGCTCTGCAAGAGTTTCATCATGACGGAAAAGTCCAAAAGGAAAACCACAGCCGTTGTCCCCTATAGCAAAAAGGTAACATAGTTGTTCTGTCTCACCATGCTTGTTGTACCATGTCCCATTGTCTGTAGGACTTTAGTCTGGGCAGGGATTAAATGGCCTAATATGGTTGGTTTTGTCACATTCTTGTAAAAGTTTCAAAAAGTTTTTGTAAGAGCCTTTTAAAAAAAAAAAAGTCATTAATTTATTTCTGTTATGTCTATGATGATCTTATTAGCATTCTTTGTTGTAGTTTGATATAATTTATTACGTGAGAAGGAGCAAAGTACGCGCGAACAACGTCTAATATTTAAATGTGACAAGACTAGTGTAATCGTTGGTGTTTTTTTTTTTTCACAATGTTTTATACTAGAACTTTGACTGCTGGAACTGGTTAACAAAAATACATTTAAATGCTGGTAAATCTTGATCGTTGTAGTTAACTGTTAGTAATAGGTAATAATTTCACGTGCTTTCCCTCTCTAACAAAGAGGCTTGTACGCTCAGGCATGATTTATTTTTAAAAAAAACTCTTCAAAATTATGGGCTGTACGTCACAAAAAAAACAACGTTTTACCTGCCAGTTTTTGTTTCATATAATTATGTTGCCAAATTGCATTTAATCTTTCTTTGGGCGTGGAATGGTTTCGTTAATGCATTACTTCATTAATTAGTTGATCATTTTCTATGCCCTACAACTGAATTCCATACAACCATAGATCAGGTTGTTTGTGCCTTTAGTTCAAGGGGATCACTGCTAGTATAGTATTTACATCTCTCTTTTCTTCTTATTGTTCCGTGTCTTTTCTCGGTTCTGGTTTATTTTTGTTTTTGTTTCTCCCTTTTCTTTTACCAAATCTTTGGCTTCCTCTTCTTCTTCTGCGTCTTTTTCTTCCTTTTCTTCAGTTTTTTTTTACTTGTGGTTGTTCTTCTTCTTATCCCACAAATGGCTGTTCGTGCTGGCGCCTAAGGGCAGAGCTGTGGGTAAAGAGAGGAAAGAGTTGCTACTGGGGTTGGTTTGGGAGGGGGGGGGGGATCTGACCTGATTTTGTCCATATTTGGTTTCCGAATTGCTTTAAATCTGGCATCGTTTGTGCCTGAGATCGCTAACAGTTGTGCTTCTGTGTGTCTACAGTACAGTTACCAGCGCTGCGTCTACGCGATCATCTTTCTCAGCGTGGTTTTCATCGTCATCTACATCTCCTACACCAACGGCATCCACCACAGTTTCTTACCTCGACTCAAGTCTCACGTCCAGATGACTGTCTGCTCATTGATGACCTTGCCATGTGGACCACTCGTGGACGGCGGGAAAACTGACGGACGTCCGATCTCTGACAAAGGCGGAGAGAAAGAAAACAATTTGTCTTTTGAGCATGTAGTAAATACTCCTACGAAAAACTACAAAGGGGAAAGTGAGCACGGGGATATTGGCAGCCAGTTAAAAAATATAGACCTTGCAAAAGAAGTTATAAAATCTGCAAATGGACAGTCACTGCACTTGAAACATACACAAATAACGAAACAAATACCGGTACACAAAGATGCCGCCAGGCCAAATCTGACACTTGGAGACAAAAACAAAGAAAAACCGTTCGTCGGAAACAAAATGTCTCAAAATCTTAAACCAGACTCGGGAAAAGTTAAGTATGAAGACGTGACAAAGAATTTACACAATCAACACAGTAAAAACGCTCACGATAATTTTCACCTTAATGATGACGTCAGCTCCAAAGCGGACTTGACAAGGGAGGAAATCGTGAAGAATAATTCATTGAAAGAGAAGAAGACAACGGCAGGCACCTCTCTGGGCGCTGGTATTGACGTGAAAGAGATCGATAAAGAAAAGTTTCCAAAAGTGACAAATCCGTTTAAGACAAACGATATGCCCGATAGAGATCACATGAAACGATTGACCAATTCAGAGGACAGCAGTGATGAAACTGAATCTCGTCCCAGGCTGTTACATTCAGATGCAGAATCAAGGGCCGGGAAACCCGATGGAACTGCTGTCAAGGGAAATCATGTTGTGAACATTTCATCTGAAACTACTGGAAAATCAAACGAAGGAAATAAAGAACCATTTTCTGAAAGAATGAGAGATAAGTGGAGAGACAGAACAAACGAAAAGACACCCGGTAATGAAGGGCAAAAAGAAACAAGTAGCAAGAGTGCTGATGCTGAATATCCTGACAACATCATCATCATCATCATCAACTGCGACAACTTCATCACATGAGGCCAAAAACAAACCAAGAAAAACAGAACATTTTTATTACTTCGGAGCAAACTTGAAACTTTCATCCAAAGGTATTATTAACCTCAAAAGTTGGAATTCATCTTCTGAAGCTGGCAATGAGACTCAGGGTGCAGATCACAATGGAGACGAGGATGCTTTCAAAATACCAGATAATCTCGTTCTGGGCGGGAAGTGGCGAGGACGGTCCATGCAACCACTGCTCTCAGACAAGACCATCTCATCCATTCAGGTAGAGAATCAGTCTGGTTTTCATTACACATCTTCCAGACATAGATCCATAATTATCAGCCTGGGTGATCTATAAAAACCAACCGTTATACAGAGTTAGCAAAATGCCTGCCTTCACATGTGCTCATTAATTTGTACACTATTTTTAATAATATTTAAAAAGTCACTAGTAAAAGACGATTGGCATGTGTTGTTAACACTCGGTAGCCCCAGATTTATTTGTAACTGTAACTAAGTTTGACATGTTTAGCACATCATAAAACGTAATCAACCGGGTAAAATTTCACGTTTCAGCACGTGTCCGCGTGTCTCATTTTACGAAACAATCGATTAAATTAGAGCTGCCAGGCAATCGAATCTTATTGTCTTGACAGAATCCAGAATTCATTCCTGGGTCAGATCATGTAAAATATTATCCTCTCTTTCCCCCCCCCCCCCCCTTTTCCCCTTTCCATAAAAAAAAAAAATGAAGGAGAAGACATCACAGGACGATAGGGACAGTTTTCAAATAAATTAAAATTTGTTTTTTGTTCGTTTTTTTTTTTGTTTAATAAAATTTTTATTCTCTCAAATTTCATCTCATGGTACATGCATTTTTTTTTTCTTGTTTTGAACCAGTCTGATTACGACCATCTGCAAAACTATCTTATCAATGGCGGCCTGAACTTGACAGAACTGAGCAGACAGAAGTGGACAATGGAACCTCTCGAGTATGAAATGGCCTTACTGCGTGATCCGCCCCTGGAAGATATCTTGTCAGTAATATTATAGTTATTTGTACAAACGTCAAAATCATTTACTTCTTTGTTTCAACCAAACCAACCAACCAACCAATCAACCGACCGAGCAACTAACTAAACGACGAACTTACCAACCAACCGACAGACAGATCAATCAATCAACCAACCAACCAACCAACCAACCAACCAACCAACCAACCAACCAACCAACCAACCAACCAACTAATCTACCAACCAACCAACCAACCAACCCACCCATCAACCAACCAACTAATCTACCAACCCACCCACCAACCAACCAACCAACCAACCAATCAATCAACCAACCAACTATTCGGAAGGCCGAACAGCCAAGAAAAGGCTTCAGTAGCCATCTCTCCATAAACTGCACAGAGTATAATTATACCATGCCAGAAAAATCAGTCAAACTGTTAACTCTTTTCTGATCTGCCTTGTTCATATTTCGATTCTTACATGGGGCCCAAGGGACCCAGACTCAAGAGTAGAGAAAAACTGAAAAACACTACCGACTCCTGTAAAGAGGCATATCAGAATCGAACTTCTCAAATAGATACACAATTAAACACTGCCGGTACTGATTTGTATCCTGTGAGGTCCTTCGGACCCAGTTATTGCAATAAAATGCTATGTCGGTGGCATGGGTCTTACAGGGCCCACGATTGCATAATAGGAATAAACTGATTATATAAGCATAGTTATTTTATCTGCAATCCAATCGCTTGTTCTGCCCTCAGCACTGCCGCTAACTATCTCACGTCAAAAGTCATCCTGCTCAACCCCAAACCTTCTTTCAAGGTAAATGACGTCATCCGAATCAGAGTTGACGTCAGTGACGGGAGAGGAAAAGCATTGCAAAGGTTGGTCATACATGCACGTGTTGTCTATAAGTAAAGTTTATCTCTGACATCCTGGTGGAAATTGGCCTGCCAGTGACATAGTTAACGATGCAGTTTTATGTAGTTCAGAATGCAAGTTTTCAACTGATCTTGTTGACCGCTGTTACGTCACCAAAGTTGTGTTGTCATGTGTACGTATGTAAATGGAAAGGGCAATGGAAATTGAGGGCGGGCCGAATCAGCGAACTGGCCGAAACGCGAACCCGAACATTTTGTGAGCCCGATTCGACGAACACGAACTTCGAATTCGAATCGAGGTCAGCGCTCATTACTATTTAT
Source organism: Onchidella celtica (assembly GCA_963931925.1). Classification (NCBI taxonomy): domain Eukaryota; kingdom Metazoa; phylum Mollusca; class Gastropoda; order Systellommatophora; family Onchidiidae; genus Onchidella; species Onchidella celtica. The sequence continues at coordinate 54,102,232 of OZ007577.1, read as the reverse complement.
AAGCAATCATCACAAAGGAAGAGTGTCATATGATTATGCTCGCAGGGAGATTCGACTTGATTCGGGTCAAATTCCAACACCTCTCGTAACTTCGAATCAGACGCTGTGCAGGGGAAAATGACTTAGTACTGTATTTCATCGGCATTTTTTGGCAGTTTACGTGAGATATACCGAACTATTTATTCAAAATTTACTGGAGACATAGTATCTTTTTGGTGTTATCTATGATATTTAAAAGGGATTTATTATGGTAAACTATTTTCTTATACTTCATTTTCTACTTCCGGCCCACAGACTAATAAACTACCCAGACTGGACGATCCCATTGTGTGACGTCACAAAACAGCGAAAGGTCATGAACCATCCGCCATGTTAGGTTTAAGGTAGCGACCGACGCTTCAGCATAGCTACAATTTTGAATGACACCATTTTGACGCGCCTACTGAACGCGGAAGTTTGGTTCCGCACCAAGAAATTAATACATGTACCACCAATCTTGAAATAAAAAGAAATTTCTACTGCAGATAGAAGTAGAATCGGAATTTCCCGAGCGGCGGTCATGTTGGTTATATGGTCGCCGCTCAGGAAAGGCCGGGAAATTCCGTAAAAAACGACACAGCCCGAAGCTCGTGTTTCCAGTCTGGTTAATTTATTAGTCTGTGTTCCGGCCTGATTCGTCTGATTCGTGTTCAGATTCGGCTGGGATGTGTGATACGTCGAATTCGAACTGAGCTTCCCGCATTCTTCGAATTTCGAAATCTGAATTGAATCAGCCCACCCTTAATGGAAATGTCAAACGCCTTTCAAGTAGTGAAACAGGGAGAATATTTTCATGTGTAGGGAAACGCCGTCTCATTGAATAATGTAATAACTCCTGTTATTATTATTATGGCATTTATTATGTATGTTATTATTATTATTATCATTTATTATTATTATTATCTTTCCCTATAACTCAGAGGCGGCGACCAAGTTCGTGTCTGGTTGGTAGAAAAAGAGAAAAACGCCGCTGTGACGGGAATTGTAGAAGATCTTCAGAACGGCAGTTACGTGGCAGAAATTGTACTGCGATGGACTGGTGTACAGCGGGTAATCTGGTTATTTTTGTGTCTGTTTAATCTATGGGATTGTAAGATATTATATCATTAACTAACAGTTGTTTTAGTTACTAGCAGAGAACTCGCAACTTCACAGGCCAAGGATAATAATTGGATTTCTGCACGCCCTTAAGGATGAAACAGACCCAGGCTAGTGTAGGCGCCAGTATGGTGACTCGCCGCCCAGAATAATAAATGCATGACACTGATACACCAGGCGCTGTGGCCACCAGTTTCACCCCTTTATCTCGTAGTTTTCTTTTGATCGGCGTTGTTTTCCCCCATCCCTCATCTCTTTCTCTCTCCCCTCAATTTCTTCTTTTCTATCCGTCCTACCCCCAACTTAGTGCTCTCTTGTCCACAGCATCTGATCCGCTATTTTGCGGGAAATGACATTATGAAAAAGTAACATACTTTTTGCTTCTATCTGCGGTGAGGAGCGGAGCGGAACGGATGCTGTGGACAAGTATAAAGAGGGAAAGAGTGTTTTACTTTTTCATACGTCATTTTCCTCAATAATAGCGGAACGGAGCGGATGCCGTGGACAAAACCATTGATTCATTTTCAAACTGATCACGTGTCAAATGCAGTTTCCCACACGTTAGGCTGATCGAAAACAAAAGAACATTAATGCATCCTATTTTACCGTGGCAACAAGATTTTTAAAAGACACCGCAGCTTGAAATTTGAGCGAACGCAACAATTCCATACAAACGCCATTGGGTCGATAAGTTGTCACCTAAGAAACTTATAACATTTGAAACTATAACTTAGTCTGCAGTGTTGAACAAACAAAGTGACCAAATTGTACCACAGTGAAATTTAATACTCTCGCTGTTCATTTGTTTCTTAAAACATAAGATTATTACAGTACGTCTTTGATACCGTCGTCAATAACACTACATAATTTTGTTTTATGTTATATGCATAATGCGTTCTTTTCATCAGATTGTCTTCCCCGACAGAAAACAGGTTTTTTGTTGTTTCCTTTCTTTTTGCTGTTGTGTTTTTTTAAATCCAGCAAAACTTGAATTTGTCCAAAATTTCAACCAGTCTGACAATCCTTGACAGTCAATAGAAAGTTCTAGCTAAAGTAAACATTAGTATGGCTCTACGTATACTGGTAGTTGGTTTTTACATATCGATGGCCTCGGGCACAAACCATCTAAGTCCGTAAACAAAAATGTTTCAGAGGATGGAAAAAACTGATTTAACCATAACTATTCTCTTATAGCTATTTAGAAGTTTTGCCTATTTGATGGGTATCACCTCTAGGACTGTATGCTAGACTGGTTTATTGAGATTTTTTTGTTTGATCTATCTATTGTACGGTATAAAGCATTTAAAAAGTTGTCCGGACTTGTTTTCCATTTTCTTTTCATTTTTGAATTTAAAAAAAAAAGGTGTTGACACCGTGACTCTATGCCAGGGATTCTCAACCTTTTCCAGGCAATCGATCCTTTCGGTTCCAAATTTGCTTTCACCACCTTCTTTCTCTCCCGCCCGCCCCCCCCCCCCCCATTCCCTACACAAATCCAACAGAAACATTTCACGAGCTGACAGATTACACACAAATTATGACGTTAAGGTTTTTCACAGCATTATTAATGACAATAGACGTGTTGATCATTCACGATAAAACAGAAAACATTCATGATCAAATGGACAACACAAAAGACAGGCCTTTACTGTTCATATCTAACTCACATTTCCCAGTGCTGTTGAACACGCCAGAGGTCGCCCTGTATTTGCCTCCAACTCGCCCCCCATTCATATTTTCGCCCCCTTTTCATTGGCCCCGCCCCCCCCCCCAATGTCTTCGTGTTCGCCCCCCCCCCTCCCCGCGAGGCAATATCACCCACATTGAAACCCACTAGTCTGTGCCATAAAAGCGTTGATTGTAACCAGAAAAGAAGTAGAATATAACTTACATTGGGGATTACATTAAGATTTCAATAACTATACTGTACGTCATTTTCAAATGATTTAAAAATCTTCACTCATTTTTTTTCCTAGATTCAAGCACAGCTGACCTACTCACGTGAAGCTCTACGTGCACACGACTACCTACGTCACGTGACCAAATGTTTACGCTACGTGGCTGCAGGGTTCACCAAAGGTCATTTGACAGAGAGCACGCTTTGCTCGCCCTTTACCGCTATACCGGGCTATCCCAAACTCTGCAACTTTAGTGACGTCACATACGCTTTGACCTGGTTTTGCGGGCATCCCCGAAAACTGGGTCTTCAGTGCACAGACTGGGTGTCCATGCGCGATCTGGAATTTGTGCAACCTTTACCAATCACCCCGGCTGAAGAACACTTGTTTACTTCTTTAAGACAACCTCCTGCCTCAAGATTAATTTCCAATAACATAATAGTAAACGTGACATCAGGAATACCAAACTCACCTCCTAAACGCTGCAGTTTTAGTGATCTCCGTGGAACGTGGCATTTGTCCAAACCAAGGGGTTATATGCTTCAGCGGCGATGGATAAGGACAGACTGTCTCCCGCAGAAAATGTCTCCTGTAGAAGAAGCGGAATGTTTAAGAAACAAGACATTTATACTGACCGGAGATTCCAACCTACTGATGTTTTTCACACACTTGACCACTTGCACGGGCTGCACAGTCATTGAGAATTCCTTAAGCCGAACTTGGCATCGTCCAAAGTCCTGCGTCCGCCCGGACACACAGTTCCACATGTCCTGGGCTCTCCATGGCTATCCTGTCCACCCTGTGTCTGACCACTGGGTTCTGAAGTCCGAACTCCAAGAGGTCACTCACGTTATATTTGTTTATTCACTTCACCATTCATCACTACAGCGTTTTCATCAATAGAATGCAAGCAGCCAGGATGGCAGTGGAAGAGTTACTTGAGCGAAATCCTGACGTCATGGTGATCGTCCGAGGTCCTCACACGGCCAGCACTGGATGGACACCCCATCTTGGTGGCGATATGATGGGCCCGCTCATGAGGGAGTTGACCGTTCAAATTTTTGAAGACCTCCAAGATCGAGTGCTTTATTTGGATTTTTGGGACATGACCATTGCAGCTGAGAATCCCACTTTTCATCCTGATCAAAGTGTCAACAAGGCAATGATAGACGTTATGCTGAACCACATTTGTGCGAAAGAAAAGACCAGATTAGTTTGACGTGTGTGACACAAACATTATTCCCCGTGACACAGGATACCGACACGAATGTACTCGCCATATTCCGTCCGTCGATTTGCGTGCGTACCATCGATGTCAACAACACAACAGTTCGCACCACGCCACTCTTCAAACTTGAATGCAAAACACTAGCACCCACCGTATTTATACGCGCGCAATTTGTGAACATTTAGTGGCAGGAGGAGGAATGGTTCGTCTTGGTATTCTGTGTCTCGGGTTTGTCTATAGGGCTGGTGGCTCGCTGAGTGCAGTCTGTTTTCTCTTGGTTTTACTGTTAGATGTGAACTATGGAGACAAGCGCGACCTTGCGCACTAACGAGACAGAAACACAAGTGTTTTACCACTTCAGGCTCGACAAAACTATCTTGGGTTAGCTGGTGGATGAAGACAATCTGGACATTCAGACAAAACAGACGCGAAACACACATGATTCATTGCGCCACAAGACTAATGACAGCGTCAGAATTTTACTTTGAACTGTGATGTAGCCTACCTATAATTTTATACTTGCAAGACTCGAACATTTGTCCAAAATCATGTAAACCTCAACTGTTTCCTACATTTTATTTTCATGAACTAACTAGCATTGGCCAGTTATTGAGAAAATACATTTCCTTATCTCATGTGTTATATTGAAATCTTAGTTCTTGTTTGTACCAGTTCCACTTTTTGCACAGCAAGAAATTCGACGTGAAACTTGCGGCTTCGGTATTATGATAAGGAGTTAGAATAAATCAGAACTATGAAACAGCTTGATAAGTGCCACAAAGCATATCAAAGAAATGTCAAAGTGTGCATTTGTTATACCTCTTCTACATACTAAACGATCTCCAGGTTTTCAGAAAATAGAAGACAGAACAACTTCAAACTAAGATTGGGATATTCTGTATTCTGCGTACTTGAGATTACATTGCCTTGACTAACACCTTTTATTCTGGGCACGAGCAGCTCATTAAACAACAATCACTGAGACTTCATTGGGGAGACACAAATATTCACACATGCGACCCACGATCACCAGACAGTGTGGAAGATTTTGTGTCTATCTGGTCTTGCCCTGAGCTTTTAGCGCTCTGTCCTTGGGTTTCTTTCTCCTTTTTATGTTGTACCATCATTCGTGCCAGCTTCATCCCATGGGTCCAGCGTTGTGGTGGTAGGTGTCAAGGGAAGGTACAGTGGTTAAGACTAGATAAAGAGCTGGCGAGTGAGGCGTATTAATCTATAGATATGCTTGCAGGGGCAGCAACTAGCTAGCTACCTGGTGTTCTTGCCCTTTTCATGGGTTATATCCCTTTAGTATAAAAAAAAAAAGTTGTCGCACAATGAGATTATTAACAGAGTGAGAATATTATCGAAACAGTGCGGAAGAGAAGCAATGATGGCATTTAATTCAAACAGTGGCACCGTGGCAAGTGAAAAAAAGAGATCAACAGGGTTTGGGGGGGGGGGGGGGCATGAAGTAAAAATATTTTTTCCCCCGGACAATTTTATGTTGGCCAGCTGACAAGCCTGTCTCGTCTGAGATTACAGAGGTTTTCTTTCACAGAATAGCGCTAATTTATGCAGGTCACAACCACATGGTTGACACTTTTTTTTGGTTTTTATCTGTACATCAAAATCACCAAGATTGTGTGCCAGTGCGTTTAAGGGGAAACATTACACAAAATTTTGGTTAATATCCATTATAAACAAATTGTTTGAAAACGTATCTTAGTTTACACTGTGACCATAATTTTGTGGAACTCTATTTCATCTATGCAGTTGTTTTGGTTTGTAGCCCACGTTTAGGAAATGCGATGCATAGGACGCCTACTACACGTGTGTCCAAACAATGTGTATCAAATTGACTTCAGTTGTGGGCTCGATGGGTTTGTGTTATGTAAAGAATTATTAAATGTGCCCAGAAATTAAACACGTCTAATCCTCTTTTTTCTTTCATTCAAAAAATAGGCTGAGAGAAAACACGAAATATTTAATTAGTTTACTTCGTTTTGGGAAACGTTACACTTTCATTCCATGAAAAGGTGGGCGGCCATGTGCTCTCTCACTAGGTTATCTCAGTTTTCAGAAAGCTTGGGAGTTATCAATTCTTTTATATATGGGCAAGATTTTGTGGTTCAAAACCTTGTCAAAGTTAAGTAGGTTACGTTCAAAGACTAATACAGTGAAACAAAATTATTTTATACTCTGGGTCATTCCACAGACTTTGTTAAGCTGAATTTAATCCTGACTTTCATGGACGATAGAAATATTGCATGATTTCACATCTCCAAAGCATTGCCAACATTTAATTGTTAATTGTTTGTTTTATCTGTAAATAGGCCAACACCAATGAAGCTGTTGCATTTGGAGAGATGTCATTGCTTAGTCCACGGAATGCAGTGGTTTAAAGTATTTTTAACATCAATGCCAATGTCAACTTGTATTTATGATAATCTGAACTGTCAGTGTAGCTACCGAGGAAAGTAGTGATATAGATACAATTTTGAACAGTGGTTGGTAAATAACTCATTTCGTTTTGTTTTTGTTTCCCAAACAAACGGATTATTTTAAGATTAAAGTTTACTTTAATTTGTCTGGTGTCCTTCAATTACTTAATTGCATCTCTTCTCCCCCCCCCCCCCCAATCTTTAAATTTTTAAAAGTATGAGTACGCACACCATGTGACAATAAGATATACATACATACACACACACACATACAGACAGACCGATCAGACAGGTAGCCAGATGGACAAACAAAGACTGAGATAGACAGACAGACAAACACATAGGCAGACAGACAGACAGACAAACACACAGGCAGACAGACAGGCAGTCAGATGGACAGACAAACAAAGACTGAGGTAGACAGACAGACAAACACACAGGCAGACAGACAGATAGACAGACAGACAGACAGACAGACAGACAACACACAGACAGACAGACAGGCAGGCGGACAGACAGATAATTATGCATACAATTGGATAAACTCAGTCAACAAATCATATAAAATTATTCCTCTCATTTATTTCATTATTAATTGAAAATTGCAAGGAAACTGAATATATATACATTTCAGTCATAGGAAATGGTTTGGAGACATGTACAAGAAAATAAAATGCCATTTCCTATTGTTCTGAAGAGTTTGCAATAATCCACGTGGTAAAACATCGACAGCTTCTGAAAATGAAAAAGAAAAGGGAATTAGGAAAATCCACGAAAATTATATATTCAACTCAGCACCGAACAGTTTCGCATTATTATTAAATGGACCTGACAGATAAGCTTAGTTCATGGGTTCAGGTCTAACAGTTGCTCAACAATTATTCTTGTACCAGTTATATATGTCCTGTCATACACAAATCAACATACAAAATGTGCGAAAAAACACATGTAAAACATCTAGAAAAATACTGAATTTTTCTTATGCCATCCCTAATAGTAATATCCTTCCTATATGAATCAGTTCTATTTTCTGTTCAGATTTTTAAATATAGTATGTTACGAGTCGTTCTTTAAAAAAAAAAAATGGATATTAAATTTCAGTGACATTGTACAGTTTGTGAACAGACACTCACTCATTCACTCACTCAACTCACTCATTCACTCACTCTCTCACTCACTCACTCCACAGGCTGATCCCTAAGCAGTAGCATCTTCAGGCCGAGTCCGGTTGTTCAGAGTCAGGGCATTTTGGAGCCCTTGCGGGGTGACCATAGCAGCATGGCTCTCCTTTGGGAACATACCATAGCATCTGTACCGGCATGTAGCACGGCACGTAACACGGTACGTAGCATGGCTGTAGTACCGGAACATAGCATACTTCGCTGTTATTATGCATGGCAAAATGATGCGCTGCCGCGAATTCCTGGAAAAGAAGTTAGAAGTGACTACAGTGGGATGTTTAGCAAGGTGGTATTGAATATATGTGGAGGAAGGGGTGTGTGTGAGTGATTGAGTGAGTGAGTGAGTGAGTGGGTGAGTGAGTGAGTGAGTGAGCCAGCCAGTCAGTCAGTAAGTCAGTCAATCAATCAGTGAGTCAGCGAATCAATCAGTCAGTGAGTCAGACAATCAGTCAGTGAGACAGTGAGTGAGAGCGTCAATCAGTCAGTCAATCAATCAGTCAGTGAGCCAGCGAGTGAGTCAGTCAGTGAGTCAGCGAGTCAGTCAATTAGAGTGTAGGGAACGCAATGAGAGCGGGCGTATGGTTATTTTTGCGAGAGAACGATTGCGTGAAAAAAAAAGTATACCGGTAAACAAATGAATGAGGGACAGAATGAACAAGCCAGTATAATAATTAGATATAATTAGTAATCATTTTAACCCCGGTACGTTTATAGAATGTTGCAGGATTTAGACCCGACAGACGAAAGTAAGGGTAGAAGGAATGCATAAACAGAAGTAATGATGAAACAAATAGTAAAATTCATTATATAAGAAATTATATGTATAAACAATACCTAAATTTGATAATGCAAATAAGCCCCCCCCCCCCCCCCCCCCATAAAAAAAGAGAACGGAAAAAATAGTTGAAATAACAGAAATCGTGATAAAACTCACAGCAGCGCCATTTTGATAGATGCTTTCCCTTGGGTGAACATCAGAATCTACAGCTGGTAGAGTTGGGCCACTGGAGATCAAATAGAGAAATTGCACATTTACTACAGAGTTTGTTTCAGGTCAAACATTCCCTAATCTTCACCGGAAATGAATGCACTCAGATAAAATTACTTCGTCCGTGTTCCGGTGTCCAGATTTGGCAGGACCTTCTAAACCAGCGGTTCTCAATCTTTTGTTTCTCCTACCCCCCACTTCAAGTTGACCAAAAAACAACAACAACAACAACTTGCGCCGCACTATTACTGGGCCAAGTTGGTACACAAAACACACAAAGGGATTTTTTTACATTCAGTATTTAATATACATAGAAAAGAAGTTTTCATGAAAACTTTGCTTTAAGTTTTATTCACGTATTTCTTACTTGAATGGGAGCCTCGGCCTTACCGCTGACTGCAGATTTGTTTGATTCAAAGGACTAGACAGTTTTAGCCTGAAGTCACCACGCTTCGTAATATCCAGTTAAAATACATGTACAATATGAAATAAAGATTTCTGTGAAAAGTTCCTGCCCTACCAAAATAGTGCCAAGCCCCCGCCTAGAGAAACTTTATTCTAAATTATTTTTGTCTTAATCCAAAATGATGTTCTCATTTAAATTCCAAGAACGTGTAAAGTGAGGGCTTTATAATTCATTATTAAATAAATATTAATAGTTATTCAAATATTATTATAATACTTTAGAATACAAGTTGTGAGTTGTGAACTGTTGTGAGTTGCGAACGCGCCTAACAGGCTGCGTTACAATTTGCTTTGAGATAGAGAGAGAGATAGAGAGAGGTAGAGAGAATGAGAGAGAGAGAGAGAGAGAGAGAGAGAGAGAGAGAGAGAGAATGAGAGAGCTTCTGTAAAGCGCATAAAGCATTTCTAATGGCAATGGATATGCGCTGTATAAATGCTATCCATTATTATTATTATTATTATTAGCTTCATTACTTTACTTTAAAACCCGTAACAGGCGAATGCCATAATAATTCTTCTGACTAACATAACAGCTGAATAACCGTACAAGTTTCCACGTAAACACTTCTTACCATGTGAAAATACTGTGAAAAGTGATTTCCAACTGATTTTGCTGGGTATTTGTTTAATGATGCATGTTTTTAAAATGAACGATCCCTTAATAATGGATAGATCGATTGTGATGTTTAATAATGAATATTTCTACAATGATTTTAGTATGTTTTATGTTTTAATTCCATGACAAAATCCTTGTATTAGACCACTTTCATGGAAATGTGGCTATCCTTATTTTCTGCCAAATTGTCCCAATAATTTCATTCCCGGTCATGGGTTTTACTGTATGCTGAAAATAGACGCGTGGAAATTAATAAAGGAAGAAAAAAAACGAAAACATGATTTGGATGAATATATGGATTATTCAATGGATGAATGAGTGAAGGAACTAAATAAATAAATAAATAAATAAACAAACCAATAAATAAATAAAAAAATAAATAAACTAATAAATAAATAAACACATACATAAATAAATAACAAACAAATAAATAAATTAACATGCCAACAAACAAATAAACAATAAATAAATAAACACACAAACAAATAAACTAACATACGAACAAAGAAATAAAAAAACACCAAATAAATAAACAAACTAACATACAAACAAACAAACAAAAAATAAATAACACGTAAAGGAATAAAAAGACAGAAGACAGAGAGGCAAAAAATGAGGGAAAAAATGAATATACTTACCAGACCTGGGATCTTAAAATTTCCCTAGGGTCTGTGCTGTAGGGAGGAACCGGGTATTGTATAGTGCTCTCCTGGGAACTGACATCACTGTAGGTAGGGAAAACAATGAGAATGTCAATTGTAGACGCAGAACAGGAAGATGAAATGTATTTATTCAGAGAATGACAAACTGTGTCATCTTAGCTACCTCACACACACACACGCACACACAGACCCACATACACGGCAACATAAGCACGTGTCTGCTCCATGCATACACATTTACAGCAGACAGTGACCCACACACACAGAATCTACGAGTGACTACGTACAAGCAAATATTAGATACAATAAGATCAGACACTCCCCCCCACTTTGCTTCTCTAAAAACAAATCGTGCACATAGTTTGGGCACTGATCGGGGGGGGGGGGCGCAATGCGCACTGAATGCTTGATGTAAAGATAAATTAATGAAACAGATTTTTTACAGTGCTACTGCCACAATAACCAGAGTACCTGCAGCGGCTGAATTTAAAATTACAAGTGACTCCGATCAAAGCTACAACGATAGCTCAAGTCAACAAAATTCAGTGTTTTCTATTTAATATTAGCTTTATAAAATACGGCATTGCTCATGACTTCCGCGCATTCGCCGCTAGATGGCTGTACGAAATCTGTGCACGCTAAACGCACTAGCCGTCTCATCTTATCATATATCTGGTATATTTGGCACAAGTATTAAAGAAATGGATAGACAGATGAGTTTATAGATGGATGGACGGATAAATCGATGCTTAGCGACAGACTTCGATGTGATGACTGAGAAAGGACAATGTCAAATAGACAACAGAAAAGAGGACAGTACCACGTTATCTCGGTGCTCTATGAAAAGATGGAGAGAAGGGAATGGAAATAGCTCAAATGTACAAAGACAGTTCTAGCAAAATGAATGAAAAACTGAACACATTAAAGTGAGTGCATCTGACAAAACCACGCTAAAGGTGAATTACCCAGGTCACACAATCAAAATAAGACATTTCTAAGACGAGTTCAAGCAATGTTATTGAACTGAATGCGGAAAAAAATGAGAATCTTCCATATTATAGCAAGTCTCAGTTTCATAGAAAATGATCTTTTCCCTAATCAGAGGGATTTTGTCAGGAACTTGCTCTTTCACCTACAGCCCAGTTACGTCAGATCTACGCTCTAGTGGAGAAATGGAAAAGCAGAGGGGAGAAAAAAAACCCAGATAAACCCCCGACCTCGCCCCCCACCCCTCACCCCACCCCTTTGTTTGTTGTTTCCTGCGATCTTTCTGACTAGAATTTATAGTTTGAGTTGTCTCACTTTTATTTTACTTGTCACTCGTCGGTAGCTCAATACACAGGCTGTTCTCTATCTCAGAGATTGTCGTACTGTACAGCCAGCACATGTCATTATCTTCTCTATTGGGCGTTGTAATTAGGCTACGATTAATTACTTTGTGTGACTGGATGAATGAATTAATTTATTAACGAACAAGCAAAAAAAGTAGATACGGAAAGATTACTGTACATATCAATAGACATCTCAAATAAAAACAAAAAAACTCGCGGGATTTTTAACATACCCGAAAGCCGCTGGTCCAGCTGGAAATGGCTGGATATTTACAGGTGTCTTCCTTCCCATCTGTTCTTTTTTAGATTTGGAGATTTGAAATGGTGGGGAAGTATTTTTTTTTAGTTTGCTTGGTATCGCTAATTTCGCCCCCAGTCCTTTATTTTTTACGAACACATGACGTTGTCACTGCCTGCGATGTGTTCACTATTAAACATACTGTCTCGTACGCCGACCCTTGCCATCCCATGGAATATTGACGGGATGCACAGGGCGTGAACGAACAAAGGGAGTGCAGTAAGACTTATCTAAAAACAAACAAACAAACAAACAACAGAATAAAGCTGAAGGAACGGGCCAGGTCAAGCAGCTCCATTATAACCGTGACACAGGATACCGAGATGGTTCAATTCGCCAAATTCCGCCCGTCGACTTGCTCGCGTATCATCCATGTCAACAATGCAACAGTTCACACCCATAGATTTACTACACTAACTAGATCGCGGCTTCCCATTGGTTGAGCCAGCGAAAAGTGAAGCACCCCTAGAGAGTGATCCGCCATTTTGATAAGACGTGTTGTAAACAGACTGAGTCATCGATCCGCTACTTTCGTTTTCTGCTGTTTGTCCTTTGTAAGTCTCACAAGAAAGAATCTGAGCTTGGACCTGTCTTTTTCATTGAAAGGTGAGTATTACTTAATGTTAATGATTTTTTTTTTTAGAGATAATCAGTAATTGCAGGCTAAATCACTGTGAAAATACGAAAGGGCGAAAGCTCGGTCTGCTAGTGCTATCAGGCTAGCTCTAGTCAAGATCATTCACCAGGTATCATTTAATGTTTTAGATCTAGTCTAATTGGAATGGCAGTTTCTAGAAATAGCACCGTGCAGAAGTATTGATACAGTTCATTTAGCTGGCAAGTCACCAGTCATCTGTGTGGCCTAGGCTACTAGTTTACTACTAAATAGATGAGATCTACCGCCTTGCCAAGCACTTTCGATTCAATGCGTATCGGTAGGTGGGTGTCACGGGGAATGCCGACAGGTCATACCACACAGGCAGCATAATCATTTAACTAGGCCTAGTCTAGATCAAACGGTTTGTTTTTATGCTTTTACATGGTTGATAAACTGCATTAGCCTCCCCTCCCCCTGGCCTGGGAAAAATTGCCTGGTACTGATTGGAGGCCAACACAGTGCCAAGGAAGAGGAGAAAGGGATGTAAATAATAAGGATCAAATATGATGTGTAGGGCCCAGAACAGGTGGATCTACTCTTATGGGGATAAATTTACAAAATAGGACTTTTTCATATATTATCTTGCTGGAAGGACGCAAGGGAGTTTTTCCACAACGAAGTGCTTATTCGCAGACGTCTGCGAATTATAAGATCCTGATCTTATTCGCAGATGGGGGGGTTTCTTGGTCTTGAAATGCAAAATTATTGTCAATAATTTTTATGAGGCGCGTTCACCAGAATATGGAAACGAATCACCAAAATGTTTTAATTTGAAGACAGTTTAGTGATTGTTTCGTATGAAAAACTTTTTTACTCAGACACAGTTTTGCTTCCGAGAGGTCTAAATGTGTGTTGTTTTTTTTTTGTTCTATTTTATTGCATGGTGATAGAGGTTGATGCATGCATGAAAGGTATTAGAGTGATGATGTGAATGCCTTCTTGTAAACAACAAATTGAAACACAAAATTTTAATGATGCAACATTACATTTTTGTGATGTATTCTTGATATGTGATGTAATGTTTATCTTCTCTCTTTATTCTTTGTCTTCTTGTTTAGATGAAGACGATGCACTTGGTGTTACATTTATAGAAGATGTCATTGCCATGGTCGTGCCAGGGAGAACTGTTGAGACATAATTATGAGGGCATGCAAAGTTCAGCTGTGGTTGGTTGTTTGGGCTGGTGAAGATGAGGCACAAGGTGAACGAGGTTAACAGTCTTTGAGATATCGCCAAAGTTGTCAAAGAGTCTTCTGCCTGCAGTACTGTTGAATTGTGTGGAAATGAAAGGGGAGAAATTTTTGTGCCAATGTATGACTGGACAATACTTTTAGGACAATTTTTCAAGAAAATCAAGGGTTTTAAATTTCATCATTTTCGTTTTGATAGCCTTAATGAAAATTATGTTGTGTAAAGAGTAATAGATTCAGAGCCAGTTCAGTTTATGTTATTCTCAGGTGATATGTTTGATTTGACGGCCATACCAGATGTACTTAGACCCTCAAGTCTCACCCTAGAGTGTCGGTGAAATAAGGGACTTTGTCTCTGAAAAGTGTAATGATTTGGTGGCCCCTCAGCCATCCCATCCTCAACCAAGGATAGGCAGGTCGGAGGAGTGGAATGGTGAACCAGATGTAGCAGAAGCTGGACCATCACAAGCAAAGCAGAGGAAGGAACCAACTGCAAAAGCCTCCAGAGGGAAAGGGAAAAGCAAAGGGAGAGGCAAAAAGTAATTTGGAATTGGAATAAACTGTTTACAACTATCTCTCATGGGTGAAAAGAAAATATTAGGTCCTTTAGAAAATACATGTGTAATAGTTCATCTGGTGTTTTGTTTCGACTGATAGTAATGCAGCTCATCTGATTCATCATCATTCAGTCACCATTCCAGTTCTGTTTGATTTCTTCACTGGATATTACTACTTTTTCACTATTTGTATTGTTTCAATGGTATGTATTATCATGCTTATTCTCATGGGTTTCTTTGCTTGTACTTTTTCTTACGTATCATGCAAGAAAACTTGAAAAAGAGCGCTATTTCAAAACTTTGTAAAACTGTAAACAAAACACATATAACACTGAAACTTGTAATTCTAAAAGGAACACGCATACAATATTTTATATTTATTATCTTTCATTGCTCTGATTGCCTATTTCCTTACGTAATATTTAGTGTTACGCCAACTTTTGAAATTAGACAAGTATGGCCACTTTGTGGTTTGACCAGACTTTAAGATGATACTAGTCATTGTATGATGCATTTATTAATTGATGACATATTTTAGGTAATGTATAATTATATATTTACAATTACGACATTTATCTGCTGTGGTGTATTATCCCTTATTATATTAATACATAATGCATTTTTATTGTCTTGATTTATTTAAGGGAAGAATAAATTATTATAGATATGAACCTACCTGAATGTTCATGTCATTGTTAAATTATTACTTGTTTTACTCTGTCCATCATCTGGTTCTCCTTCATACTTCCCTTATCTTTTTTCTGTTAGTTCAGTTGTTGTGCTATATAAACTTTGGCTGTTTTCCTTTGTAGTTAAAACTTCATAAGCATCTTTTTTTCAAATTTGTTTCATTATAATATTAGCGAGTAATTGAAAATATCCCACCTTACAAAAAAATTCGCAGAAAATCAACCACACTATATTTTTTCATGAAACAAACATTAAAACACACAAAAATGGTTATTATTCTATACATAAAAAAACGAACATAAAATATATTTTGCATCTCCTACCAAAAGTATGATCTGTCAAAACAAAAGAAAACTTTAAACGTGATTTTCTCAAAAGTTGCTTTTGCTACCCTCCCCCCCCCCCTGAATTTCAAAAAATCATATAAAATCAGAGAATAGGCCTATTGAACCCAAATTAAGTTTTAAAGTGCACACCAAATACCAGTGCATAAGGATACATGCATTTATCTCAAAAATGAAAATTTTCACCATGTGACTGATTTTGTCAGAGCCACACACATTTTAAAAAGCTGGTGCTATTTTCAAGGTTTAGATCTAGGTACAAAGGCTACCATGGCGTTTAAATCGGAGGGTGGGCACGATAGGGTAGTTGAAAGTGGGCTTATTTTGTCAGTGATGGATAATGATGAATTGTATGAATGAATCAAAAATGTCCGTCAAGCTGTTATTGACAGCGGTTTAGTTGGTTTTTTTTTTTCTTTAATTATTCACACACAAAAAAAAGAATTCATCATCAAGACGCTGATTCTAGACTTCTTTCATATCCCCGGCCCACCTCGATTTCTTAACGTTTTGCATTTTGTTATATTTTATGAAAGAGTGAGAAGGGACAGGAAGGTGGGAACGTTGATCTGACATAATAAAGCAAGTGTTCGCGGTAGGCCGATTACTAGCTGCACCTCTTCGCCGCTGAGCGTGCGAAGTCTTAAGAAAATGGCTGCCATGCACCACGGTGGCTTCACTTCGCTGCGGTAGTCCCCGCGATCTAGTTAGTGTAGTAAATCTATGTTCACACCACATCCCTTCATAAGTGAACGAAAAAGACTGGTACCAGAGAGCTCTGTGAGTAGTATTCACCGTGTTTATACGCGCACAAGTTGTGGACATAACAGTGAAGACGAAATGGTCCATCTCGGTATCCTATTCTCTGTCTCGGATTTTAATCACCCAGAACTGAAACTAATAGGCCCATTGCGAATGACATCATAGAGTGTTTTTGTTTTGTACTTCTGACACCTAAAATGGCGGGTGGATCAGCTGATGAGTGTAACTTCGAGATAATTATGTCTAAGCGGTTAAAATGCCTGCTGGTTGCATTGCAGTTGACTGTTATGACAGGGGTGGAAAGGATGGATCCAAGCTGGTCAGATTCCCTACCATCCGTGTAAACAAGGGAAAGGAAGTGAAAGAATTGACAGAACGTCTCCCATGTGCGTGAACACACGTATTACTGTTTACTGTAACTTTTTTTTTAGCTCGCCGCCGATTGGTTCGCGACGCCTGAAGAGTTCACAGTGCAAATCAGCTAACGAATCAAAATCAATGCCACCATCGCCATGGTGAGGCGTCGGCCCTGACAACTAGAATGGCCGTTATCCGCAATGGGCCTATAAGTACATTTACCCTGGGCAGGGCCGGGGACCAGAACTAGTACAAGTAAACAAATAATTAAATAAATAATTAGATCAAACTTACCCATCATTTGCGATGTCAGAAATATTTTCATCATAATCGGATAGAATCAAACGCTCTTCCTGTTCGTCATCTGAGTCGGGGTGTATTGACCCACTGTGGGAATTAAGGTAATAACAAATTGACTGAGGATGTGTAATGTGCACACATGATCTAAATTCATGAATATATTAATACATGACCACGCCACCTAATTTAAGAAAAAAACAACAGAGTGCAGTTATGAAAGAGCGACTGGGTGGTTCAATCGACATGACACGAGTTGAAGGATAAAAAGGTGAGTTCAAACAGAAAAAGAAACCAAATATTTCTAAAAGAAAAGAAACAACACAAAACGAAGTAAATCAACCTGGACACAGACACGTGCATGAGAACACAATTTACTCTGTTTACACAGAAGGAACTAAGATAAATGAAATGTCATGAAGGAAAGAGTCATACGCATGGGTGAGGTAGCACACAAGCTGTGGTCATACGCATGGGTGAAGTAGTACAACTGTGGCAGTTTTTTGTTCTCTTCTTGTTTTTTTAAAAGATGAATTCCGGGAGAGGGGCTAGGATGGGGTAATTAGGCCTACTTTAAGGCCCGATGTACACTGACCAGTTTGGATTGGTGAACTAGTTGGTAGGTGACCTCACAGCATTGTTTCAATGACTTTAATTGGCAAGTAGACGAAATGTCAATGAAACTGTAGACGGCCGTCAAGTTATCATCTAAATAGCCGGCCAGTACGCGTCGGAGCTTGGGTAGAAGCTGTCTGGACCCTGCAGCCAAACTAGCCCACCCTAGGGTTTATGTTACGGTACTTGATGGGGTCAGTTCACAAAACATTAGTTTGTCTGTGTCCCCAAGGTAAAGGTTGCTGTAGTCAATTACCTAATCCTATCTATTGCCGCTAACTTCCCCCCCCCCTCCTTTCCTCAAAAAAAAAAAAAAGAATGACGTCAAACTGACATCCAAAATGGCCACATGGTGCAAATAATATGATGTTTACTCTTATGACTTCTGAATCTGGCAATGCCGTCCAGTAAAATGAAATCGCTATATATAAACGATATTTCATGAAAACCGCACCGAAAATCTTTGGGGTCGTAGCAAGGCTTGAAGCAAATTCAAAATATAGCAAAAGAAAAAAGTTGTATATAGCAAAGCTTCGAGTAAGAAATACTACTGTTTCTGTTTTATTTCTTATGGGAGGTTCTGCTGTGTAAATATACTTTTTCTTTTTGCCATATTTTGCGTACATAAACGAGAGTTTGAAGATATAAAGACGTGAGTGAATTTATTTATGAAAGATTCAAAAAACAAACTAAAACCAAAATGAATGAAGAAAAGAAGAAGGAATCAATTCATCCAATAGAAAATCAGGAAAATGTGAAAATAAATTATTATAATCATGTGAATAAATGGTATTTACATTGAAGTGTCTCCATCATCGTCCTCACTGAAATGTCCGTTATCATCTGGTCTATCTTGGCGAGGAGAGGGTAAATGTCCATGTAAACCTGAAATAAAATCAGATGAGATTGTGAATAAGAAAACCCGGCTTAAGTCGGCAAAGCTGATTTTGAGAAAAACGGCTTTGAAGTGAAAATATGGGTCCTGTCATGATTCGGATGTTATTAAAACTCACGCAGAGAGTGAGTTGTTTTTTTACCAGGGCCATGAAAAATTGGCTGGTGGCCTTGAACGGTCCTCGCCAAATTATAGTTGGTGAGTAAATAAATGTGAAGTTAAACTGTTAGATTCACGCTTGTGGGTTTTAATGTTCGTGATTAATAAGTAATGGAGTAGGGGTGAAACAAGGTGGGGACAGTTGACATTGTTAAGTATGACTAGACAAGTTTTTGCACGTTAACTGGCTGGTAGAATAGTGCAGACGTATTACTACAATTAAAATGGTGGGAGGTTTCGACCTATGAGATAGCTGAACTAATTGGGCCAGCGGACTAGCACGCTGGGTAGTTAGATAGTATATAACATCGTGTAACGTTCAGATTTGGTGAATACAGGCGAGCAGAAGCATCGTGTCGTGAAGTATCTCCGGTCGACCAGTACCTGAACTGTGTGCTTTGAAGACAAGAAGTCCTTGCTAACGGACTGACTGAGCTCTAGAAAGAAAGGTCTGAGTGGGCTGACCTTTGAAAGCCCACGCTGCGCTATTTTGATGTTCGCGCCTACCAGTAGGCGTGAGCAATGGTAATATATTTTATTTGTTCAAGCATAATAGAGATCGGAGATAGAGAGAACTACAGCCTCATAGGAAGACTAAGGAAACCCCAGCTGGCACTCGACCACGAGTGTCCTGTATCATAGATCTATTGCCATAGTATGATTAGAATAATATAGCACATTGTTGATGAATTGAATAGTGATTGTGCATAAAATATAGTCTTTTGGCAACTGCTTAAATTACCTACAAGCCGAAGAGTGCTTCTGTAGGCTTTGAACGTACTGGGCTCTCCTAACATTTAAGCCCCTATGATTTATGGAGAGTTTGCCTGGCGACTGGCCAGTGGCGACTCAACTGTCACTTTAAATTGATATCTAGTTTCGTATAATATACCTATTTGCTATTGATTGCAGTACCTCCATAGTTACATGAATATCATTGGTTAAGTTATTAATTAAGAGTTTTTTTTGGTTTGAATATATACCTCTATTGTCTTTTGCTTTGTTATTAATATTTATGTAAACTATGGCCTGACCGGCCTGACATATATACGCTCTAGTTATTTAATACTTTTCTTGTGTGGTTGTGTCCGAGTGTGAGTTAGCTGCCTCTCGTGCAGTCGTAACATCCCCAAGACCCTAACTCTGCTCGTGACAGGTCCGACACAAACTTCCAACTTGGCTGTTGTTTAGGGGACCGTGGCATGTTACAGGGTAAACTGTAGACGAGCAGTGAACACTACTCACTATGATCTCTATAACGGCTTTGTAATTGTCTACGATCTCTTAACAAGAATCATTCCAATATTATTATAGGGTTAAATGCCGTTTTCTCAAAATCTTGTTTTGTGGGGGTCACTGACTTCAATTTATCAGAAATGTCTTGTGTTTTATTATGTGTACAGAACTCAAAATGTCATGTTGCCGACTTAACCTTGGTTTTCTCCAGCACACTCACAGATAGCAAGAGACATTTATTTTCATGGCGATAAATGGCTGAACACCGGGCAGAATTCACCAATTAGGGTCTACAGATGTACCGTTAGCCAATGGATTTTCTATCGCGGGGGGGGGGGGGGTGGGGGGGGGGGGAGGAGCAAACATTTGGATACTGTAATTATACAGGCAGCAGACAATTTTTTAATTGGTGACGTCCTTGATTAAGCACAACTGATAACTGATTTTCTAGCAAGCGTTATTCATTCATTTGAGGCCAAATATAAGTAGATGTGTTCAACTGGACAATAGTAATAATAAAAATAATAACATAGATTTATATAGCGGGTTTTTCCTGACTGTTCTAGTCGTTTTACATGAAAAGACAAAAAACAAAATGTAATTTACTCTCATGCATACATGTGTACAAACACAACTACACATGCGCATGATTGGATGCACACACACACATACACACACACGTACACACAAGCCATTTACCAGACATGACACAGGATGGCCATCAACCCTAAATTCTTAAATAAAACGAGTTTTTAATCCATCTTTAAATTAATTTTCTAGCGTGCGCTGTTGATTCACTTGAAGCAAAATATAACCAGATGTATTTAAGTGGATGGTTCCCATAGTTCAGTGTTTGTTCTTGGTTTTGAATTGAAACACCTTCCACTGTGGGGTCGCAGCAGGGCTATAAGCAAAGTCAAAATTGGGCAAAAAGAAAAGGTTGTATGTTGCAAAGCCCCGCGTGAGAAATTAAACCCAAACAATACAAAGCAAACTAAAGAGAAGACAGAAAATACACAAATTTTCGGCTTTCGCCTTTCTCAAGTGAAAAAAAAAAAAAAACGAACAATAAAAGATTTCAACACGAAATGTATAGAAACGAAGCGAAACAGGCTACTTAACTGCGAGTGAAGCAAAGAACTTGCAGCTAAGTAACCTGTTTCCTTTGTATTGTTTGGGTTTTATTTCTCACTCAGGGCATCGCAACATACAACCTTTTCTTTTTGCCAAATTTTGACTTGGCATCTTATGAAAGTATTCCTATCTATACCAAGCCCAACAATGGAAATGTTTCATACCAATGCGTCTCTAGTATTATTGTTATTCTAGTCTAGTTCTAAAGAAATTGCAAACTTTCCAAATGCATTAATGTTGGAGGCAGACTTTATAATATAATCAAAGATTTTACTATGTCATGATATCCCTGAATAATAGCAAGTATCTACTTGTAAATAAATCCAAGGTTAGTTTGTTATTGTTGGTTGTATGACATTTGGATAACTACTGCAGATCAAAGAAAGCCACCATGTGATATTTGGAGCACTAAGTTAGTTCAAAGAAAGCTGGCATGTGACATTTGGAGCACTAGCATTTGGGCTGTGATTTTATCAACCTGTTGACTACCGATTACTGTACGAATATTTTGCAATAACTTGCGGTGGGTACCACAGGGATAGAAAGTTTCTTTATAGGCCTAACTCTCCGTCAGTCAATTCCAGATGTATAGAGACTAGTTAACGTTGGCAAAGTGTTGTGTTGGAGCGTTTTAAAACTTACAAAATTATTTTGATATTATTTGGATATCAGGATATATTACAACCCAAATATGGATTATTATAAGCATAACTGAACAAAGAAACATGTTAAATAGTCCATATTTATTCAACGATCGGTTTCATATTTCACATTTTTTGCATTAAAATCTCAGAGCCGTGCGCGTTTTGAATAAATGTTGATTTTTTTTTTTTAATAAACATTTTCCCTTTGCGTTTATACAGGCTTGGGGCTGTCCCGTGAAGAGGCGCGCATTAAAAATGTTTATTTCATTGGGTTTTTTTTTTCTTTTTTTTGGTTTATTATTTTTTTAATAACTGGTTGAACAAAATAGATAATCTACACGAGACTTCACACTGTTGTCGAAGGCCTAAGGGAAGAATAAGCTTCGTGGGACCCAACAAAAACAATAGGACAGTTTTGTGGAGGGAATTGGACACAGAGATCAGAATCGCCAGAAACGCCACAAACAGTGGCCATGACAAGGACAACAACACCAATAATATTAATAATGATGATAACATAATAATACCTGTAATAATAATTTTTAAAAAATAATAAAAACAACAACAACATCATCATCGTCATTATTTATAGACCAGTCTTTTTTCACCTAATTCATGATGATGCTGATGATGATGAGCAGAACTAAATTTTTTGAGTGTAAAAAGAGAGAAATTGTTTTCAATAGATTTGCGACTTGATGTTGATATGAGTCTGTGAAAATGTAATCGAATACCAGCGGTATAGGTGCGCCAAATGTCATACTGAAATTTAATTAATTTTTGGTAGTGCTCCAAATGTCATACTGCAATTTGACCTAGATTTAGGCAGTGCTCCAAATGTCATGTTTTGAAAGTTTCGGTGCTCCAAACGTCATGCTACCGTTATTATTAAAGGAAAATCCTTAAACGTTTTCAAAACCCTTGTAGTTCCCACTATTGTAATTGTTAACTTTTTTACTTGCCCCCGGGAGACAGGGCGCGCGAGATGCCGTCATGAAAGGAAAATCCAGCCTTGGTCCCATGTTATTCTAAAAATAAACTGTATATAAACATATCTTCAGTATGATGGTAACAAAACGATTGTGACATTGTTACCACATTTAAAAAGGAAAAAAAATAGCCAGATGTTTCCTACAACGAACTACTCTATAATTACAAAGTAAGCGACTTCCAGCAAGGTCTGGGGTGAGAGCTGAACACTGAACAAAACTCGGCATTTTCTCCATTCGGTTTTTTAAAAAATGCCGTTGTTTACATCTCTCACACTGACGCCACTAGGTGGCGCTGCGAAACCCGTACACGCGAAACCCCCGAGCTGTCTCATCCTGCCATTCGAGTATTTTTGCTTAAATTAACGAAATAAAAGAACAGAAACTTACCGAAATAAAATTTGTCCATCTTCCTTTGTTACAAGATGTCAAGAATATCCTAAGAACAGTAAAATCGTAGAATGTCTTGAGATAACCTCTCAATCGTGTAATGTGAGCGTCTTTGTATCCAAGTTTTGAAATTCAAAATTGCAGGAAGAAATAATGATATATTACTGTTGGCACAGACCTTGTCCACAAAACTGAGGTTCTCTAAGTCTGGAAAACACGCACATATGCCTTACAATACCGCTGCGCTATGATTGGCTCTCCCTGAACTCGTGACCTGCATCATATTTTGCTTTGAAATCTCCGCCCTCGATGACCATCAGCGAACAATAGAAGGTTAAACCTGACGGGGAATGGCGCGCGACACAGGGGGAGACAATCATATGGGCGACAACAAGTGTCCAAGATGGAAAGTTTGACTGACACACGGGAGTGGACAAAGGATATTGGTAACATGAAAAGATGTTATGAAAGCTGGACATCTGAGGACATTATCAAATATGAAAATAGACCACATGCCTGTACTGAACTACAAAACCGTCAGCTGATAAAGAAACGACCCACTAAGGGTTCCAGAACGGCCGACAACATAGAGTTCAGTTGACAGTTCTGGGATGCAAAAGGCTTCATGTAGGTCCGAAACTCAGGACAGTCACTGCTGGCCAAGTGATAGAAAGACTTATCTATTTATATATTTATTTAACTGCCTAATCATCAAATGAGCCATTCATTTAAGTACTTTATCTATCAGATTATTCATTTAATTATGTATCAAATTATTTATGGGCTGTATTATTTATTTATTTCTTTGTTTATTTACTTATTATGTATTTACCTATCTATGTAGTTGTCTATTTATATATTTTTATTTACTTACTTATGTATTCATTCACCCACTCTGTTCAATATAAAGTTCACGGAGTCAAGCATATGATGGTTACAGACCAAATCCCATTTCAGTCTGAGACCCCCCCCCCCCTCCCCTCCAAAAAAAAAAAAAGAATTGGAAACTAGATTTAGGCGGATGAAGTGAATCTAAACCTGATTAGATTAAGTCAATACGAAAAAATAAAAAATAAAAATATAAAATACAACAACAAATATATAAATACGTCAGTGAACACTGGATTAATGTAGCTGTCTGCATCGACGAATGAATAAATCCATTAATTAATTAATCAATTAATCAACGAATTTTTTTGAGGTGAAATCGAACTAAAAAGACATCGTATGAAAGTATTCCTATCTATACCAAGCCCAACAATAGAATACTTTATATACCAACGCGTCTCTAGTATTATTGTTATTCTAGTCTAGTTTTAAAGAAATTGCAAACTTTCCGAGTGCATTAATGTTGGAGGCAGACTTTATAATGTAATCAAAGATTTTACTATGTCATGATATCCCTGAATAATAGCAAGTACCTACTTGTAAATAAATCCAAGGTTAGTTTGTTATTGTTAAAGGAAAATCCTTAAACGTTTTCAAAACCCTTGTAGTTCCCTCTATTGTTTACTTTCTTACTTGCATTTGATGCAGGGAGACAAGACGCGCGAGATGCGTCATGAAAGGAAAATCCAGCCTCGATCCCATGTTATTCTAAAAATAAACTAGACTTATCTTCGGTATGATGGTAATAAAACGATTGTGACATGTTACCACATTTAAAAAGGAAAAAAAAAAACTAGCCAGAGGTTTCCTACAACGAACTACTTTATAATTACAAAGTAAGCGACTTCCAGTAAGGTCAAGGGTGAGAGCTGAACGCTGAACAAAACTCGGCATTTCCTCTATTCGGTTTTTTAAAAAATGCCGTTGTTTACATCTCTCACACTGACGCCACTAGGTGGAGCCGCGAAACCCGTACACGCGAAACCCCCGAGCTGTCTCATCCTGCCATTCGAGTATTTTTGCTTAAATTAACGAAATAAAAGAACAGAAACTTACCGAAATAAAATTTGTCCATCTTCCTTTGTTACAAGATGTCAAGAATATCCTAAGAACAGTAAAATCGTAGAATGTCTTGAGATAACCTCTCAATCGTGTAATGTGCGCGTCTTTGTATCCAAGTTTTGAAATTCAAAATTGCAGGGAGAAATAATGATATATTACTGTTGGTACAGACCTTGTCCACAAAACTGTGGTTCTCTAAGTCTGGAAAACACGCACATATGCCTTACAATACCGCTGCGCTATGATTGGCTCTCCCTGAACTCGTGACCTGCATCATATTTTGCTTTGAAATCTCCGCCCTCGATGACCATCAGCGAACAATAGAAGGTTAAAACTGACGGGGAATGGCGCGCGACACAGGGGGAGACAACCATATGGGCGACAACAAGTGTCCAAGATGGAAAGTTTGACTGACACACGGGAGTGGACAAAGAATATTGGTAACATGAAAAGATGTTATGAAAGCTGGACATCTGAGTATGAAACGATGCTTAGCCTAGTCAGACGCAACTGATTGTCTTCTGACGTTATTTGACAGCCTCACTAGACAGTGGACATCGTTTGTTGAAACGTTTGGTGTTTGATTCAAATGTACCCAAGAAAGGGACGAGGAAAGTAAAGATCTCAACCGGCTCATGCAAACAGGGGGCCAACAACCATATGCTGACGCCCCCGAGAAACAAAAAGATCTCAACCGGGACGAGGAAAGTTATTGATTCAGTCCACGGAAAGAGAATTAAATGATATAAAAATTAGACAAATAACACAGAATGTTTGAAAGATTGTCACTGGGTCACTGAGTCAAGTCAGAAAGATCTTGCCCTTTCTCACGGTCATGGTAACTGTAACATTGTACCAAATTTTGATTTGGTCAACTGAAAACTTGTGTCCATGATCATGATGCAGCCATTAATGTTCTTCTTCTTCTTCCGTCTTGTCTTTTTTTTTTAACCATTTTTGCTGCTGTTTTTGTTGTCCAACATCATCGTTGATATTGTTCAGTTATGTTTGCCAAGTTTCTGTGTGTCAGTTCTTGATGTTTGTCCTTTGTTTCCCTCAGTGTTTTGTGTCCGTAGTAAATTTGTGATAATTATGGTTATATATTATTTTGTGGTTGTCAAGTTATTCTTGTCTACATTTCGGCATGAAGATCTAATGCCATAACAATTATTGCATCTTGGTTGTCGGTGTGTGAATACATGCCAGGATTCACTACAGACAAATGCTTTTATCGGTTTATCATAAAATCCCCCTCCCCACACACACACCTACTCTAGCCGTCAGGATTCGAGGGGAAGATTGACATGAAATGGCAGTAATCTGCGCAGTGGATGGTTTGTTTAAGTAACGATAATAGACAAAATGCACCACTTCAGACAAAAAGGAATCAGCATAATAAGTCAGGTTTCTCCCCCAACCTTCCCCTCTCCGTACCCCGTTCCCCGCATCCCGTACCCCGTACCCCGTAACCCGCATCCCGTACCCCGTACCCCGTAACCCGCATCCCGTACCCCGTACCCCGTATCCCGTACCCCGTTCCCCGCATCCCGCATCCCGTACCAAGTACCCCGTATCCCGTTCCCCGTACCCCGTATCCCGTACCCCGTATCCCGTACCCCGTTCCCCGCATCCCGTACCCCGTACCCCGTACCCCGTATCCCGTTCCCCGCATCCCGTACCTCACTAGCCCCATTATTTCCTGGTTTCTGATTGGCTGTGCTAATTATCACTTATGAGGATTGGATTTGTATGTGTGTGTGTCCCAGGATCATGTAAGAAACAAGAAAGAAGTGCTGTGGTAGGAACAGTTTCTAATTTCTAACTCAAGTCGAATAGAGAAAAATTGTCAGTTGTGTTCTTTGTCTCCACTAAAACACTAAAAAATGGAAGCGCATATCCGTACAACATGTTGTGCACACAATTCGATGACGTAGAAGAGCGCTTACATTTTAGACCAATCAGGTAGAGCTACCCCAGCCCACATCATCGAATTGTGTGCACAACATGTTGTACAGATATGCACTTCGTTAAAAAAAAGAAAAAAGAATACGTTCCAGCATGGACTTTCTTGCATATTGAGATCAACCGGTTGTGAGTGATGAGGTCATGGGTCACGCGCTCATGGAGAAGAAGGGATCATGTGACGAAATTAGCTGCCCAAAACAAAGTAAAAAAACCTATATCTCCACATTTCACGTCTCTATATCTAAAAAAAAAAAATCTGCTGGCCGAAGGGAACATACTTGCTATCGTATGTAGGTCACTGCTGTCGGCTGATCTAAACTCGAGACACAAGATACCGAGATGAATCAACTGATCGATCTGTGCGTGTTGTCACAAATCCCAGACTGGGAAATGTAATAGTTTATGACAGGACGACAATCACGAACAAACAAGTTTAACACTTAACAAAACAATCCATCAGACTCACACATTTATTAAACATAATTATACATATAATAGCGCAATTACATATATTATATTATTGAAATGACTGCCGTACAACGGCCTTATTCTCACACACACGCTCCCTCGGATCCACAATCCGGTAGTTACTCCTAAAGGCACTTCGGCCTCAGCCTCTCCCCTCAGGGTCTTAATAGTACATTAATGATTCACTGGCACCGCAGTCTCTCAATATCACCTTCCTATTGTCATACCCCTTAGCACTCCCCTAGCACCTCAGCAGGGCAATAACACATTAGTATTTCCATAGCCATCAACATGGCAACACCATAATATCAGTTCACTAGCCTATCAACATGGCAACAATATAATATCTCATTCACTCTCGTATCTACGTCCCTGTCCGTGGCCTGACTGCCACGACTTTATGTGCCTCTACTGTCCTGTACTGACAGCCTCACTTCTGGCCTATGTGTGGCCTCCGGCCCTATGCTGGCCTACCCCCTGTGCTCATCGAGGTGGCTCTGCGGCCCGTCCCCGACACCTACAAGAATAACATTACATTGGTATAATACCCTACCATTTCTATTCACTCCACCTCTCCTTACAATCCATGAAGCGTACACACACTAGTTCACCTTTCACTCACCACACATCTTACGGTAACACACTTCCATCGGAGTACACACTACTCACTCGCGCTACAAATCCATGAACTCACTTTCATCTATCGCTCGTGGCGCACATTGCTATATCCAATATCAAGGACTTCCACATTCCTCACATATACTTATTCACATCATGGTAATAGACGAATATAATATAATACATCAATCATAATAATCAATCAACATTCTACATACCAGTCATAACTGGAAAGACTCTCACTAGTCTTCTCGACTGCTTCCCTTTATGTCCGCCCGATGGGCTTTTATTCACAGGTCCGATCCCTAGGACCTTCTAACTTGCAGTGATAGTTATACAGCGCTTTCGCCTCCTTCAGACCCCCCACTCATGACATGCACGACTTTTCTTCCCTGTCTCCGTGCGTTAATTTTACTCTCCTCCTTTCCCCCCGTAATTATTAACTATCGCTCACTCCACTCGTGACACGTGTATCATCGATGTCAACAATCCAACAATGCACACCGCACCCCTTCATAATTTCACGAAAAAGACTAGTACATGTACTCACAATATTTATACGAGCTCAATTTGTGGACATATAGGAGGCGAAATGATTCGTTTCGATATTTTTTTGTCTTGGTTTAAACTATTCGACGTGCTCGGGGTTAAAATTAGAACACAGAAATACCCTGCTGCTTGCTTTGGGAATTACTTCAATTTGCCGAGACAGATGTAGAGAGGGTAGATTGTGATGGGTGGGGCAATGGATGGGGGGGGGGGGGCGAGGGGGTGGGTGCTCGCGGAGCGTGGCTTTTAAGCTTGCACTTTAGAAAAGGTATAGCCTATTGATGAGCCGTCCCTCAAGTTTGTGGATCTTATGACCGTTAGACATGGCAGGTAACGCCTTCCCTCACCTTTGTATCTTCCCACCCACCCCCCACCCATTCACCACAGTGTTCCATATCCAACACCGCGACATAAACTCTGGCCACGAATATTCTAACATTGTGCAATCCTTTCATTGTTGGTGTAATAACAACTATCTTCTACTGAATGTTAAGAAAACAAAAGAGCTTGTTTTTGACTTTAGGAAAAATAACAACGATCCTGTTTGCCCTCTTACTATCAACAATGAAGAGGTTGAAATTGTCACAGAGGCCAAATATCTTGGCATTACTATTGATTCATTGCTTAACTGGCATGCGCATGTAACATATGTATACAAGAAAGCTAACCAGCGCATGTATTTCCTCAGAAAGCTCCGCCTTTTAAAAGTTAGCAAAAGCATTCTGAAAATATTTTACACCATGGCTATTCAGAGCGTTTTGATGTATGGAGTTGTCTGTTGGGGAGGAAACATCTTACAAAAAGATAAAAATAAGATCAATAATTTAATTAAAAAAGCATCCAAAATTTGTTATCTGTGATCTGCCATATTTTGATGAGCTGTACACTGGTGCTTGTATTAAAAAAGCTAATATTATTATAAATGACCCCCAACATCCCCTGAACAAGGAATATATAAGATCTGTAAGAAGTTTAAGGCTGTTGTCAAAGAAAACTAAAACTGAGCGCTACTTTAAATCGTTTATTCCATCATCAACTAGGATGTTACAATAATGTCGTCATCTTGATCGTAATCTGTGCACAGTTGAATTGTGCCTTGCGTGTCAGGTCAATGTGTTTTAGTTAGGGAAGCATATTGTGTGCACTGTTAATTTTGTTAATTTCGTTAATTTATCAGTGTGTGTGTATATATGTGTGTGTGCGCGCTATGTATCATACTTTCTGCTTCTGTAACTGTATTGTTATGTATTCAATGATCAAAACAAATTTCCTTGTACAAGGACGAATAAAATTTATCTTATCTTATCTTATCTTATCTTATCTTATAAACTATCGTAACTCGATTTTTGCACACTTTTCATGAGAAGCAAAAAAAAAAAAAAACCTTAATAACCTTTTGTGTAAGAAAATAATGACACCATTAATATAAAAAAAAATTTAACCTTGATTTTCAGCATTTAACCACCAGCCAAAAAAATACAATCCCCGGGCTGTCAGGGCCTTAAGCATGTCAAATATATCAATTTTTTTTAATAAAGTGGAGTTACGACAGTTTACCACGACATCCGCATGTTATTATTAATTGAAAACTGAACCAAACAGTCAGCATTGAATATTCTCACATTTACAATACAATCATTTACTTCTTATTTGAAAAAAAAAAATTATTTCAACGCAGTCCCAACTCAATTCACTCTAATATTGCTGAATTTGATTAGTAACAACTTTAGTGTAGTGAGATGGGACACTTTGGTCTAGAGGCAAGGCGCTCGCCTCTCATGCCGAAGGTATCAGTCTCGATACCCGGTCGGTGCCGACATGTTGGATTTTTTTTTTTCGGGGGGGGATTCCTGTCCCTGATCCTGTAGTAGGTAGGATCGAGCACCCAGCTTGTCGGATAATGACGAACAACTCGGAGGGACCGTGTGCACGCTGAACATATTAAAGAAACCTTAAGCAGTTGAAAGTCGAGAAGAGCAGGCCGGACAGGGCCGCTGCCAGGGCAAAATTCTATATAAAAAAAAAAAAATAATCCCTAGCACAAAAACACACAGAAACAAGAACAAGTAAACAAGTAAACAAGAACAATTAAACAAGTACAATTAAACAAGTACAATTAAACAAGAACAAGTAAACAAGAACAAGTAAACAAGAACAATTAAACAAGAACAAGTAAACAAGAACAAGTAAACAAGAACAAGTAAACAAGAACAAGTAAACAAGAACAATTAAACAAGAACAAGTAAACAAGAACAAGTAAACAAGAACAATTAAACAAGAACAAGTAAACAAGAACAAGTAAACAAGAACAAGTAAACAAGAACAAGTAAACAAGAACAATTAAACAAGAACAAGTAAACAAGAACAAGTAAACAAGAACAAGTAAACAAGAACAAGTAAACAAGAACAAGTAAACAAGAACAATTAAACAAGAACAATTAAACAAGAACAATTAAACAAGAACAATTAAACAAGAACAAGTAAACAAGAACAATTAAACAAGAACAAGTAAACAAGAACAATTAAACAAGAACAAGTAAACAAGAACAATTAAACAAGAACAATTAAACAAGAACAATTAAACAAGAACAATTAAACAAGAACAATTAAACAAGAACAATTAAACAAGAACAAGTAAACAAGAACAAGTAAACAAGAACAAGTAAACAAGAACAATTAAACAAGAACAAGTAAACAAGTAAACAAGAACAATTAAACAAGAACAATTAAACAAGAACAATTAAACAAGAACAAGTAAACAAGAACAATTAAACAAGAACAATTAAACAAGTACAATTAAACAAGTAAACAAGAACAAGTAAACAAGTAAACAAGAACAATTAAACAAGAACAAGTAAACAAGTAAACAAGAACAATTAAACAAGAACAATTAAACAAGAACAATTAAACAAGAACAATTAAACAAGAACAATTAAACAAGAACAATTAAACAAGTACAATTAAACAAGAACAATTAAACAAGTACAATTAAACAAGAACAATTAAACAAGAACAATTAAACAAGAACAATTAAACAAGTACAATTAAACAAGAACAATTAAACAAGAACAATTAAACAAGAACAATTAAACAAGTACAATTAAACAAGAACAATTAAACAAGAACAAGTAAACAAGTAAACAAGAACAATTAAACAAGTAAACAAGAACAATTAAACAAGAACAAGTAAACAAGAACAATTAAACAAGAACAAGTAAACAAGAACAAGTAAACAAGAACAATTAAACAAGAACAAGTAAACAAGAACAAGTAAACAAGTAAACAAGTAAACAAGAACAATTAAACAAGAACAAGTAAACAAGAACAAGTAAACAAGTAAACAAGTAAACAAGAACAATTAAACAAGAACAATTAAACAAGTAAACAAGAACAATTAAACAAGTAAACAAGAACAATTAAACAAGTAAACAAGAACAATTAAACAAGTACAATTAAACAAGAACAATTAAACAAGAACAATTAAACAAGAACAAGTAAACAAGTACAATTAAACAAGAACAAGTAAACAAGTAAACAAGAACAATTAAACAAGTAAACAAGAACAATTAAACAAGAACAAGTAAACAAGAACAATTAAACAAGAACAAGTAAACAAGAACAAGTAAACAAGAACAATTAAACAAGAACAAGTAAACAAGAACAAGTAAACAAGTAAACAAGTAAACAAGAACAATTAAACAAGAACAAGTAAACAAGAACAATTAAACAAGTAAACAAGTAAACAAGAACAATTAAACAAGAACAAGTAAACAAGAACAATTAAACAAGTAAACAAGAACAATTAAACAAGAACAAGTAAACAAGTAAACAAGAACAATTAAACAAGAACAATTAAACAAGAACAATTAAACAAGAACAAGTAAACAAGTAAACAAGTAAACAAGAACAATTAAACAAGAACAAGTAAACAAGAACAATTAAACAAGTAAACAAGAACAATTAAACAAGAACAATTAAACAAGTAAACAAGAACAATTAAACAAGAACAATTAAACAAGAACAAGTAAACAAGAACAAGTAAACAAGAACAATTAAACAAGAACAAGTAAACAAGAACAATTAAACAAGAACAATTAAACAAGTAAACAAGAACAAGTAAACAAGAACAATTAAATAAGAACAATTAAACAAGAACAATTAAACAAGAACAATTAAACAAGAACAAGTAAACAAGAACAATTAAACAAGAACAATTAAACAAGTAAACAAGAACAAGTAAACAAGAACAATTAAACAAGAACAATTAAACAAGAACAATTAAACAAGAACAAGTAAACAAGAACAAGTAAACAAGAACAATTAAACAAGTACAATTAAACAAGTACAAGTAAATAAGAACAATTAAACAAGAACAATTAAACAAGAACAATTAAACAAGAACAAGTAAACAAGAACAATTAAACAAGAACAAGTAAACAAGAACAATTAAACAAGAACAAGTAAACAAGTAAACAAGAACAATTAAACAAGAACAATTAAACAAGAACAAGTAAACAAGAACAAGTAAACAAGAACAATTAAACAAGAACAAGTAAACAAGAACAATTAAACAAGAACAAGTAAACAAGAACAAGTAAACAAGAACAAGTAAACAAGTAAACAAGAACAATTAAACAAGAACAAGTAAACAAGAACAATTAAACAAGAACAAGTAAACAAGAACAATTAAACAAGAACAATTAAACAAGAACAAGTAAACAAGAACAAGTAAACAAGAACAATTAAACAAGAACAATTAAACAAGAACAAGTAAACAAGAACAAGTAAACAAGAACAAGTAAACAAGAACAATTAAACAAGAACAAGTAAACAAGAACAAGTAAACAAGAACAAGTAAACAAGTACAATTAAACAAGAACAAGTAAACAAGAACAAGTAAACAAGAACAATTAAACAAGAACAATTAAACAAGAACAAGTAAACAAGTAAACAAGAACAATTAAACAAGAACAAGTAAACAAGTACAATTAAACAAGAACAAGTAAACAAGAACAAGTAAACAAGAACAATTAAACAAGAACAATTAAACAAGAACAAGTAAACAAGTAAACAAGAACAATTAAACAAGAACAAGTAAACAAGTAAACAAGAACAATTAAACAAGAACAATTAAACAAGAACAATTAAACAAGAACAATTAAACAAGAACAATTAAACAAGAACAATTAAACAAGAACAAGTAAACAAGAACAATTAAACAAGTAAACAAGAACAATTAAACAATTAAACAAGAACAATTAAACAAGTAAACAAGAACAATTAAACAAGAACAATTAAACAAGAACAAGTAAACAAGAACAATTAAACAAGAACAATTAAACAAGAACAAGTAAACAAGAACAATTAAACAAGAACAAGTAAACAAGAACAAGTAAACAAGAACAAGTAAACAAGAACAATTAAACAAGAACAAGTAAACAAGAACAATTAAACAAGAACAAGTAAACAAGTACAATTAAACAAGAACAAGTAAACAAGAACAAGTAAACAAGAACAATTAAACAAGAACAATTAAACAAGAACAAGTAAACAAGTAAACAAGAACAATTAAACAAGAACAAGTAAACAAGTACAATTAAACAAGAACAAGTAAACAAGAACAAGTAAACAAGAACAATTAAACAAGAACAATTAAACAAGAACAAGTAAACAAGTAAACAAGAACAATTAAACAAGAACAAGTAAACAAGTAAACAAGAACAATTAAACAAGAACAATTAAACAAGAACAATTAAACAAGAACAATTAAACAAGAACAATTAAACAAGAACAATTAAACAAGAACAAGTAAACAAGTAAACAAGAACAATTAAACAAGAACAATTAAACAAGAACAAGTAAACAAGAACAATTAAACAAGAACAATTAAACAAGAACAATTAAACAAGAACAATTAAACAAGAACAAGTAAACAAGTAAACAAGAACAAGTAAACAAGTAAACAAGAACAATTAAACAAGAACAAGTAAACAAGAACAATTAAACAAGTAAACAAGAACAAGTAAACAAGTAAACAAGAACAATTAAACAAGAACAATTAAACAAGAACAATTAAACAAGTAAACAAGAACAAGTAAACAAGTAAACAAGAACAATTAAACAAGAACAAGTAAACAAG
Source organism: Onchidella celtica (assembly GCA_963931925.1). Classification (NCBI taxonomy): domain Eukaryota; kingdom Metazoa; phylum Mollusca; class Gastropoda; order Systellommatophora; family Onchidiidae; genus Onchidella; species Onchidella celtica. The sequence continues at coordinate 54,067,381 of OZ007577.1, read as the reverse complement.
TAAACAAGAACAATTAAACAAGAACAATTAAACAAGAACAAGTAAACAAGTAAACAAGAACAATTAAACAATTAAACAAGTAAACAAGAACAAGTAAACAAGTAAACAAGAACAATTAAACAAGAACAAGTAAACAAGTAAACAAGAACAATTAAACAAGTAAACAAGAACAATTAAACAAGTAAACAAGAACAAGTAAACAAGAACAAGTAAACAAGAACAATTAAACAAGTAAACAAGAACAAGTAAACAAGAACAAGTAAACAAGTAAACAAGAACAATTAAACAAGTAAACAAGAACAAGTAAACAAGTAAACAAGAACAATTAAACAAGAACAAGTAAACAAGTAAACAAGAACAATTAAACAAGAACAAGTAAACAAGAACAATTAAACAAGAACAAGTAAACAAGAACAAGTAAACAAGAACAAGTAAACAAGAACAAGTAAACAAGAACAAGTAAACAAGTAAACAAGAACAAGTAAACAAGAACAAGTAAACAAGAACAAGTAAACAAGTAAACAAGAACAAGTAAACAAGAACAAGTAAACAAGTAAACAAGAACAAGTAAACAAGAACAAGTAAACAAGAACAAGTAAACAAGAACAAGTAAACAAGTAAACAAGAACAAGTAAACAAGAACAAGTAAACAAGAACAAGTAAACAAGAACAATTAAACAAGAACAATTAAACAAGTAAACAAGAACAATTAAACAAGAACAATTAAACAAGTAAACAAGAACAATTAAACAAGTAAACAAGAACAATTAAACAAGTAAACAAGAACAATTAAACAAGTAAACAAGAACAATTAAACAAGTAAACAAGAACAATTAAACAAGTAAACAAGAACAATTAAACAAGTAAACAAGAACAATTAAACAAGTAAACAAGAACAATTAAACAAGAACAATTAAACAAGAACAATTAAACAAGAACAATTAAACAAGTAAACAAGAACAAGTAAACAAGTAAACAAGAACAATTAAACAAGAACAATTAAACAAGAACAAGTAAACAAGAACAATTAAACAAGTAAACAAGAACAATTAAACAAGTAAACAAGAACAAGTAAACAAGTAAACAAGAACAAGTAAACAAGTAAACAAGAACAATTAAACAAGTAAACAAGAACAATTAAACAAGAACAAGTAAACAAGTAAACAAGAACAATTAAACAAGAACAAGTAAACAAGAACAAGTAAACAAGTAAACAAGTAAACAAGAACAATTAAACAAGAACAAGTAAACAAGTAAACAAGAACAAGTAAACAAGTAAACAAGAACAAGTAAACAAGTAAACAAGAACAAGTAAACAAGTAAACAAGAACAAGTAAACAAGTAAACAAGAACAAGTAAACAAGTAAACAAGAACAAGTAAACAAGAACAAGTAAACAAGAACAAGTAAACAAGTAAACAAGTAAACAAGAACAAGTAAACAAGAACAAGTAAACAAGAACAAGTAAACAAGAACAATTAAACAAGAACAAGTAAACAAGAACAAGTAAACAAGTAAACAAGTAAACAAGAACAAGTAAACAAGAACAAGTAAACAAGAACAAGTAAACAAGAACAAGTAAACAAGAACAAGTAAACAAGAACAAGTAAACAAGTAAACAAGAACAAGTAAACAAGAACAAGTAAACAAGAACAATTAAACAAGAACAAGTAAACAAGTAAACAAGAACAAGTAAACAAGAACAAGTAAACAAGAACAAGTAAACAAGAACAAGTAAACAAGTAAACAAGAACAATTAAACAAGAACAAGTAAACAAGAACAAGTAAACAAGAACAATTAAACAAGAACAAGTAAACAAGAACAAGTAAACAAGTAAACAAGAACAATTAAACAAGAACAAGTAAACAAGTAAACAAGAACAATTAAACAAGAACAATTAAACAAGAACAATTAAACAAGAACAATTAAACAAGAACAAGTAAACAAGTAAACAAGAACAATTAAACAATTAAACAAGTAAACAAGAACAAGTAAACAAGTAAACAAGAACAATTAAACAATTAAACAATTAAACAAGTAAACAAGAACAAGTAAACAAGTAAACAAGAACAATTAAACAAGAACAAGTAAACAAGTAAACAAGAACAATTAAACAAGTAAACAAGAACAATTAAACAAGTAAACAAGAACAAGTAAACAAGTAAACAAGAACAAGTAAACAAGTAAACAAGAACAATTAAACAAGTAAACAAGAACAAGTAAACAAGTAAACAAGAACAATTAAACAAGAACAAGTAAACAAGTAAACAAGAACAATTAAACAAGAACAAGTAAACAAGAACAATTAAACAAGAACAAGTAAACAAGAACAAGTAAACCAAAACAAGTAAACAAGAACAAGTAAACAAGAACAAGTAAACAAGTAAACCAGAACAAGTAAACAAGAACAAGTAAACAAGAACAAGTAAACAAGTAAACAAGAACAAGTAAACAAGAACAAGTAAACAAGTAAACAAGAACAAGTAAACAAGAACAAGTAAACAAGAACAAGTAAACAAGTAAACAAGAACAAGTAAACAAGAACAAGTAAACAAGAACAAGTAAACAAGAACAATTAAACAAGAACAATTAAACAAGTAAACCAGAACAATTAAACAAGAACAATTAAACAAGTAAACAAGAACAATTAAACAAGTAAACAAGAACAAGTAAACAAGTAAACAAGAACAAGTAAACAATTAAACAAGAACAAGTAAACAAGTAAACAAGAACAATTAAACAAGTAAACAAGAACAAGTAAACAAGTAAACAAGAACAAGTAAACAAGTAAACAAGAACAATTAAACAAGTAAACAAGAACAATTAAACAAGTAAACAAGAACAAGTAAACAAGAACAATTAAACAAGTAAACAAGAACAATTAAACAAGTAAACAAGAACAATTAAACAAGTAAACAAGAACAAGTAAACAAGAACAAGTAAACAAGTAAACAAGAACAATTAAACAAGTAAACAAGAACAATTAAACAAGTAAACACGAACAATTAAACAAGTAAACAAGAACAAGTAAACAAGAACAATTAAACAAGTAAACAAGTAAACAAGTAAACAAGTAAACAAGTAAACAAGTAAACAAGAACAATTAAACAAGTAAACAAGAACAAGTAAACAAGAACAAGTAAACAAGTAAACAAGTAAACAAGAACAATTAAACAAGTAAACAAGTAAACAAGTAAACAAGTAAACAAGTAAACAAGTAAACAAGTAAACAAGAACAAGTAAACAAGAACAAGTAAACAAGTAAACAAGAACAATTAAACAAGTAAACAAGAACAATTAAACAAGTAAACAAGAACAAGTAAACAAGTAAACAAGAACAATTAAACAAGTAAACAAGAACAATTAAACAAGTAAACAAGAACAATTAAACAAGTAAACAAGAACAAGTAAACAAGTAAACAAGAACAATTAAACAAGTAAACAAGAACAATTAAACAAGTAAACAAGAACAATTAAACAAGTAAACAAGAACAAGTAAACAAGTAAACAAGAACAATTAAACAAGAACAATTAAACAAGAACAATTAAACAAGAACAAGTAAACAAGTAAACAAGAACAATTAAACAATTAAACAAGTAAACAAGTAAACAAGTAAACAAGAACAATTAAACAATTAAACAATTAAACAAGTAAACAAGTAAACAAGAACAATTAAACAAGTAAACAAGTAAACAAGTAAACAAGAACAATTAAACAATTAAACAAGTAAACAAGTAAACAAGTAAACAAGTAAACAAGAACAAGTAAACAAGAACAAGTAAACAAGAACAATTAAACAAGTAAACAAGAACAAGTAAACAAGTAAACAAGAACAATTAAACAAGTAAACAAGAACAATTAAACAAGAACAAGTAAACAAGAACAAGTAAACAAGAACAAGTAAACAAGAACAATTAAACAAGAACAAGTAAACAAGAACAATTAAACAAGTAAACAAGAACAAGTAAACAAGAACAAGTAAACAAGTAAACAAGAACAATTAAACAAGAACAATTAAACAAGAACAATTAAACAAGAACAAGTAAACAAGAACAATTAAACAAGAACAAGTAAACAAGAACAATTAAACAAGAACAAGTAAACAAGAACAATTAAACAAGTAAACAAGAACAATTAAACAAGAACAAGTAAACAAGTAAACAAGTAAACAAGAACAATTAAACAATTAAACAAGTAAACAAGAACAAGTAAACAAGAACAATTAACAAGTAAACAAGAACAATTAAACAAGTAAACAAGAACAAGTAAACAAGAACAAGTAAACAAGTAAACAAGAACAATTAAACAAGTAAACAAGAACAATTAAACAAGTAAACAAGAACAATTAAACAAGTAAACAAGAACAAGTAAACAAGAACAATTAAACAAGTAAACAAGTAAACAAGTAAACAAGTAAACAAGTAAACAAGTAAACAAGAACAATTAAACAAGTAAACAAGAACAAGTAAACAAGAACAAGTAAACAAGTAAACAAGTAAACAAGTAAACAAGAACAATTAAACAAGTAAACAAGTAAACAAGTAAACAAGTAAACAAGTAAACAAGTAAACAAGAACAAGTAAACAAGAACAAGTAAACAAGTAAACAAGAACAATTAAACAAGTAAACAAGAACAATTAAACAAGTAAACAAGAACAAGTAAACAAGTAAACAAGAACAATTAAACAAGTAAACAAGAACAATTAAACAAGTAAACAAGAACAAGTAAACAAGTAAACAAGAACAATTAAACAAGAACAATTAAAAAAGAACAATTAAACAAGAACAAGTAAACAAGTAAACAAGAACAAGTAAACAAGTAAACAAGAACAAGTAAACAAGTAAACAAGTAAACAAGAACAAGTAAACAAGTAAACAAGAACAATTAAACAATTAAACAAGTAAACAAGTAAACAAGAACAAGTAAACAAGTAAACAAGAACAATTAAACAAGAACAATTAAACAAGAACAAGTAAACAAGAACAATTAAACAAGTAAACAAGAACAAGTAAACAAGTAAACAAGAACAAGTAAACAAGTAAACAAGAACAAGTAAACAAGTAAACAAGAACAAGTAAACAAGTAAACAAGAACAATTAAACAATTAAACAAGTAAACAAGTAAACAAGTAAACAAGAACAATTAAACAATTAAACAAGTAAACAAGTAAACAAGAACAATTAAACAAGTAAACAAGTAAACAAGTAAACAAGAACAATTAAACAATTAAACAAGTAAACAAGTAAACAAGTAAACAAGAACAATTAAACAATTAAACAAGTAAACAAGTAAACAAGTAAACAAGAACAAGTAAACAAGAACAAGTAAACAAGAACAATTAAACAAGAACAAGTAAACAAGAACAATTAAACAAGTAAACAAGAACAAGTAAACAAGTAAACAAGAACAAGTAAACAAGTAAACAAGAACAATTAAACAAGAACAATTAAACAAGAACAATTAAACAAGAACAAGTAAACAAGTAAACAAGAACAATTAAACAATTAAACAAGTAAACAAGAACAAGTAAACAAGTAAACAAGAACAATTAAACAAGTAAACAAGAACAATTAAACAATTAAACAAGTAAACAAGAACAAGTAAACAAGTAAACAAGAACAATTAAACAAGTAAACAAGAACAATTAAACAAGTAAACAAGAACAATTAAACAATTAAACAAGAACAATTAAACAAGTAAACAAGAACAAGTAAACAAGAACAATTAAACAAGTAAACAAGAACAATTAAACAAGTAAACAAGAACAATTAAACAATTAAACAAGAACAATTAAACAAGTAAACAAGAACAAGTAAACAAGAACAATTAAACAAGTAAACAAGAACAATTAAACAAGTAAACAAGAACAATTAAACAAGTAAACAAGAACAATTAAACAAGTAAACAAGAACAATTAAACAAGTAAACAAGAACAATTAAACAAGTAAACAAGAACAAGTAAACAAGAACAATTAAACAAGTAAACAAGAACAATTAAACAAGTAAACAAGAACAATTAAAGAAGTACAATTAAACAAGTAAACAAGAACAATTAAACAAGTAAACAAGAACAATTAAACAAGTAAACAAGAACAATTAAAGAAGTACAATTAAACAAGTAAACAAGAACAATTAAACAAGTAAACAAGAACAATTAAACAAGTAAACAAGAACAATTAAACAAGAACAATTAAACAAGTAAACAAGAACAATTAAACAAGTACAATTAAACAAGAACGAGTAAACAAGAACAATTAAACAATTAAACAAGAACAATTAAACAAGTAAACAAGAACAATTAAACAATTAAACAAGAACAATTAAACAAGTAAACAAGAACAATTAAACAAGTACAATTAAACAAGAACAAGTAAACAAGAACAATTAAACAATTAAACAAGAACAATTAAACAAGTAAACAAGAACAATTAAACAAGTACAATTAAACAAGAACAATTAAACAAGTAAACAAGAACAATTAAACAAGTACAATTAAACAAGAACAAGTAAACAAGAACAATTAAACAAGTAAACAAGAACAATTAAACAAGTACAATTAAACAAGAACAAGTAAACAAGAACAATTAAACAATTAAACAAGAACAATTAAACAAGTAAACAAGAACAATTAAACAAGAACAATTAAACAAGTAAACAAGAACAATTAAAGAAGTAAACAAGAACAATTAAACAAGAACAATTAAACAAGTAAACAAGAACAATTAAACAAGAACAATTAAACAAGTAAACAAGAACAATTAAACAAGTAAACAAGAACAATTAAACAAGTAAACAAGAACAATTAAACAAGAACAATTAAACAAGTAAACAAGAACAAGTAAACAAGAACAATTAAACAAGTAAACAAGTAAACAAGTAAACAAGAACAATTAAACAAGAACAAGTAAACAAGAACAAGTAAACAAGAACAATTAAACAAGTAAACAAGTAAACAAGTAAACAAGAACAATTAAACAAGAACAAGTAAACAAGAACAAGTAAACAAGAACAAGTAAACAAGAACAATTAAACAAGTAAACAAGAACAAGTAAACAAGAACAATTAAACAAGTAAACAAGTAAACAAGTAAACAAGAACAATTAAACAAGAACAAGTAAACAAGAACAAGTAAACAAGAACAATTAAACAAGTAAACAATTAAACAATTAAACAAGTAAACAAGTAAACAAGAACAATTAAACAAGAACAATTAAACAATTAAACAAGAACAATTAAACAAGAACAATTAAACAAGTAAACAAGTAAACAAGAACAATTAAACAAGAACAATTAAACAAGAACAATTAAACAAGTAAACAAGTAAACAAGAACAATTAAACAAGAACAATTAAACAAGTAAACAAGTAAACAAGAACAATTAAACAAGAACAAGTAAACAAGAACAATTAAACAAGTAAACAAGTAAACAAGAACAATTAAACAAGAACAAGTAAACAAGTAAACAAGTAAACAAGTAAACAAGTAAACAAGAACAATTAAACAAGAACAAGTAAACAAGTAAACAAGTAAACAAGTAAACAAGTAAACAAGAACAATTAAACAAGAACAAGTAAACAAGTAAACAATTAAACAAGTAAACAAGTAAACAAGTAAACAATTAAACAAGTAAACAAGTAAACAAGAACAATTAAACAAGAACAAGTAAACAAGTAAACAAGTAAACAAGTAAACAAGAACAATTAAACAAGTAAACAAGTAAACAAGAACAATTAAACAAGAACAAGTAAACAAGAACAATTAAACAATTAAACAAGAACAATTAAACAAGAACAATTAAACAAGAACAATTAAACAAGAACAATTAAACAAGTAAACAAGAACAATTAAACAAGTAAACAAGAACAATTAAACAAGTAAACAAGAACAATTAAACAAGAACAATTAAACAAGAACAATTAAACAAGAACAATTAAACAAGAACAATTAAACAAGAACAATTAAACAAGAACAATTAAACAAGAACAATTAAACAAGAACAATTAAACAAGTAAACAAGTAAACAAGAACAATTAAACAAGAACAATTAAACAAGAACAATTAAACAAGTAAACAAGTAAACAAGAACAATTAAACAAGAACAATTAAACAAGAACAATTAAACAAGAACAATTAAACAAGAACAATTAAACAAGAACAATTAAACAAGAACAATTAAACAAGAACAATTAAACAAGAACAATTAAACAAGAACAATTAAACAAGTAAACAAGTAAACAAGAACAATTAAACAAGAACAAGTAAACAAGAACAATTAAACAAGTAAACAATTAAACAAGAACAAGTAAACAAGTAAACAAGTAAACAAGAACAATTAAACAAGAACAATTAAACAAGAACAATTAAACAAGTAAACAAGTAAACAAGAACAATTAAACAAGAACAAGTAAACAAGAACAAGTAAACAAGAACAAGTAAACAAGTAAACAAGTAAACAAGAACAATTAAACAAGAACAAGTAAACAAGTAAACAAGTAAACAAGAACAATTAAACAAGAACAAGTAAACAAGTAAACAAGTAAACAAGAACAATTAAACAAGAACAAGTAAACAAGAACAAGTAAACAAGAACAAGTAAACAAGTAAACAAGTAAACAAGAACAAGTAAACAAGAACAAGTAAACAAGTAAACAAGTAAACAAGAACAAGTAAACAAGAACAATTAAACAAGTAAACAAGTAAACAAGTAAACAAGTAAACAAGAACAATTAAACAAGTAAACAATTAAACAAGTAAACAAGTAAACAAGAACAATTAAACAAGTAAACAAGAACAAGTAAACAAGTAAACAATTAAACAAGAACAAGTAAACAAGAACAATTAAACAATTAAACAAGAACAATTAAACAAGAACAATTAAACAAGAACAATTAAACAAGAACAATTAAACAAGAACAATTAAACAAGAACAATTAAACAAGAACAATTAAACAAGTAAACAAGAACAATTAAACAAGTAAACAAGAACAAGTAAACAAGAACAATTAAACAAGTAAACAAGAACAAGTAAACAAGTAAACAAGAACAAGTAAACAAGAACAATTAAACAAGTAAACAAGAATAAGTAAACAAGAACAATTAAACAAGTAAACAAGAACAAGTAAACAAGAACAATTAAACAAGTAAACAAGAACAAGTAAACAAGAACAAGTAAACAAGAACAATTAAACAAGTAAACAAGAACAAGTAAACAAGAACAAGTAAACAAGAACAATTAAACAAGTAAACAAGAACAATTAAACAAGTAAACAAGAACAAGTAAACAAGAACAAGTAAACAAGTAAACAAGAACAATTAAACAAGAACAAGTAAACAAGAACAATTAAACAAGTAAACAAGAACAATTAAACAAGTAAACAAGAACAATTAAACAAGTAAACAAGAACAAGTAAACAAGAACAAGTAAACAAGAACAATTAAACAAGTAAACAAGAACAATTAAACAAGAACAATTAAACAAGAACAATTAAACAAGTAAACAAGTAAACAAGTAAACAAGTAAACAAGTAAACAAGTAAACAAGTAAACAAGTAAACAAGAACAATTAAACAAGTAAACAAGAACAATTAAACAAGTAAACAAGAACAAGTAAACAAGCAAAAAAAACAAACAAAAAATGTGATATGTAAATGCCAAGGGTAACAAATCTCATAAAGACCTAAATACAAACTACCCTAGAGAGTGTAAGTTGAATATTAATCAAATGTAAAAAATTACGCCATGGTCGCCAGTCTTTCTCTATTTACTGGTTAACTGCAACTGCAACTTTTTTTTGTTTATGTCCCTGTGCCTGCTGAAGGTCCTAGTGAGGGAAAACTTGCGTGTTTCAATGTAACTGTCTAATCTTTTATATTTCTCCCACGTCACCGCTGGCGGCCAGCAATTCCTTATGCTGGACCTCGTTTGGTAAATTTCCTTGTTTGTAACGTCTGCCTTGTCAGTTTGTCCACACCCCCAGGGCTCTGCCAATACAACCTTTTTTGTTGTTGTTGTTTTTTGCCTACTTTCTTCTTACCCCTCGTCCTACAGCAACTCACCGCCTGTCAGTTTCCTTTGAACGTATAACTGCGACTGTGTAGCCTTTAAATTTGTTTTTACTTGACAATCGCCTTCGGAACACCGTCCTATTATATTCGTTCCACGTCCTCTCTCATCCCCCCACGCTGTGCTAAAAAAAAAACCCGCCGACACTGTGGCGACGACGTGCCTGCTCCAGTTATAACTGGGCTGCAATGGCACAAAGGCAAATTTCCCAAATGGGATTAAAGAAATACAAATACAAATAGAGAATAGAGAATACAAATAGGAGAAATCCCGGAAGTTTCAATTTTCATACTACCAGAGAGTATAGAATGTATATAAATCTATACTCTCTCACACTAGTATTTTTTTACTTTATTTATGACAGAGAGAATCATTGCAGGCGGTGTTACCATTTTATACGCTTAAAGCAAATCCATTGTCTTTTGAAGTTGATATTTAAATGATTTTCTCGCGACTTGGAGGCCGTTTTTGTGAATAAACTAGCGGTAATCTCTGGGTGCCAAAAACTTAATGAGTGACGACAAAAACGCTTTCTATAAAAACTGAAAATAATAAAATTATTAGGCATGGAATTTGGGGAGATATGAAGGGATTTGGGGTGGGGGGGGGGGGCTGGGGCATGAAGGTTCGGGATTTGCTTAACGCTTGTCTAGCTGTCAATGGGGTTTAAGAGAAAATAAGTATTAGGCGAACCAAGGTTGTAGTGCCTAGTTAGTGCTCAGAAAAGCAAAGCGGGGGTGAAAGAAGGAAGCAAGAGAAGGGACTAGAACCCACGACCTCTGGCTGCGGCACCCGTCGCCTTGCCAAGAAGAAAACAGATCGCTTAGCCGCTCGGCCACTCCGTCTCTCCAAAGAAGAGACAATCGTGGCTCAACTATCTCGCAGTGTCTCTTAATGACTTTGAGTATTCGTTTGCGTCACCCCTCCCCTCCCCGTTCTCTCATTTCACCCGCCTGCCATTGGACAATACAAACATCTAGGACAACGAATACAAGATGGATGCCTCCGAGTTTTATCAAATAGGAGTCAATATAGGTAAGCAGAAGCTCGTGGGAGGCCGAGGGTGTCATTGGGGTGGGGAGGACGGGGTGGGGTCGGTGGGTCTTCCGAGTTTTAATGACAATTGAGCAGGGATTGTTAGTAATACATTTTTATGACGATATTGAAAACCTAACATAAGAACAGTTTAATCTTCGTTTATAGAGAAATTTGAATAATACTAGCACTTTCATGAACTGCAATGAGTGTCGGCTGGCAGGAAACAGGACAAATATTTATAATATTTAGATGAAGTAGAAATTATAGTGTGTAAATTCGATATGTTACTCAATTTTTTAATTATTTTTTTTTGTAGCTGCTGCATCTCAACATTTGGCGACAGACAGACACAGAAGAAGAGTCAACAAACAAAATTAAATTATACAGAGACAGACAAACGGACAGACCGATTGACAGGCAGTCAATGAGGCAGACAGACAAATAAAAGTATAGATAGACAGAGACACAAGACAAAATAATTATAAAGATACAGAGACAGACAAACAGGCAGACATAAAAGTCACTAGACAGACAGAAAAACAGACAGAAAGACAGACGGACGGACGGATAGATAATTATATAGACAGACAGACAGACAGGCAGACAGACAGACAGACAGACAAATAGATAGATAGATAGATAGATAGATAGATAGATAGATAGATAGATAGATAGATAGATAGATAGATTGATAGATGGATAGATGGATAGATAGATAGATAGATAGATAGATAGATAGATAGATAGATAGATAGATAGATAGATAGATAGATAGATAGATAGATAGATAGGAGTTCCGGTAACGGCTTTGAGGTCAAAGCCGGCTTTCAGCGGGCTCCATATTCTTATGGTGTTTCTGAGGTTTATGGGGATTTACTAAGGTTTATTTCGGTGAGGATTCATGTAAGTTGGTTGTTGTTTGCTTTCTATACACTTTTCGAGCTCTGTACAGCTGTCATTTTGTATTAGTTGTCTGCATTGATACTGCGCTAGTAGTATTTACATTACAAGCTGGACAAGATGGCGGCTTCCAGCACGGAGAGGCCACCAAGTGCAGTTACTGATCGGGGCGTATGCTTTGTATTGCATTCGACAATTGCCCCTCCTGATGGTAGCTTCATCAAGGGTCTAGATTTATGTAGAGCCTGTGAAGCTACCACTGGACCTTTAGGAGTGGAGGGCGCTCAAAAAATTGGGGGCCTGTGGAGGATATATGTTAAAGGGACTAGTGCCAGGGAAAAGCTGCTAACACAGGGGATTATATTTAACGGTCAGTCTGTCTCGTTGCTAGCGAGAAACCCTTTCTCTGTCACTGGTGCAACGACAAGCACAACTAAAATTATAATTGGGGGCATCCCATTATCGGTGAGTAATGAGGAAATAGAGAAGGCCCTGACTAATAAAGGTGTGGTGTTGCGCTCATATATACGAGAAGAGCATTACAGGGACGAAAAAGGGGGATGGACAGGCTTTAAAACGGGAAGACGTTTTGTTTATGCTGATATCCCTTTAATAAATATTGAGGTATCCATTCCCATAGGCCTGTGGAAGGGTACTATTTACTATAGAGAACAGGTCAGACCAGGACGACACACCAACAATAGTGACACTACATCGACACGTCCTGTAGACAGCAGTAAGGACACAGAGGAAAGTGTATCAGTAACACACACAGCCAATATTCCAAACACAGAACAATTAGACCAACACACAACAAACTCTAACACGGTAAGTACTTGCTCATCTAAAGCTAATTATGCAGGTGTGACCAGTCAGGGGGCACACGTAAGTCGCCCCAAAACACGAATAGGTGAGCGAGGTGCTACAAGTAAACAAACAGACATAAAACAAATACTTCTAAACAGATCTCGGAGTTTGTCTTCCCGAGGACTACGTGAGTCCGCACTCGGCCAACAAAACAAAAGAGCCGGAGAAACGATTGAACCAGCCAGTGAGAAAGTAAGGCGACAGGAGGAGGCGGTAGGCGGTTGGGAGCACAACCAAAAGAGAAACGAAACTTAAGTTCTCCTCATTCACGTATGCTTAGCAGGCAACGACCAGGACCGAATAAGGACTACACTTTTAGAAAACTCCTATGTTTGTTCTGTCTCTGAATTGCAGAGGCCTAAATAAAAAAAGTAAACGTTCCAATATTTTTAAAAAATGCAAAAAATATGATATCTCATGTTTACAGGAAACTCATGTCACAAGTGAACAGGGGGAGGAGTGGAAGAAGGAGTGGGGGGGGGGGGGGAGAGATGTTTTATTCTGTGGGTACAAATAGAAGTAAAGGTCAAATTATTCTCATCAATAGAAACCTACGTTATGAGGGAATTAGATTGTTGTACTCATCAGATCGGGTGTTAGGCATTTATATTAAAATACGGGATTCAGAATTTTGCATTTTCAACATATATGGTCCAATAATTAGAGCAGAAAAAATACCTTTTTTAAACCAGTTGACCCAAATAATCGCGACTTATGACAATAATATAGTATGTGGGGACTTTAATGTCGTCCTTGATAATGACCTCGATATAGTAGCAGGAGAGCCGCATGATGTAAGGGAAACCAGCGAGCTGCAAAAAATGTTGGACAGGTTGGACTTAATTGACGCGTGGCGTTTGTTTCACCGGACCGAGAAAGACTACACTTGGGCTAGAAGCACACCGTTTATAGCCAGAAGGCTGGATTACATTTTCTGTGATAATAATCTACTGGCCAATATTGAAAATGCATACCATGAAATTGTGATCTTCAGCGACCACAAAGGGGTAGTAGTCAAAATATGTGATAATACATTTAAAAGAGGACCGTCGATCTGGAAACTTAATAACTCCTTATTGAAAGATGACAATTTCGTCCTAGAAATGAATGCATTCATAGATGATTTTACAAGGGACAACTCAGAGCTTGAACCGACTGTTAAATGGGAACTTCTTAAGGTTGAAATAAAATCTTTCTGTGTACAGTATTCAAACACAAAGAACCAGCTCAGGAAAAATAAAGAACGGGAATTAGAACTGGAGATTGAAAGGACAAATAAGCAGTTACTGGCAGAACCTAACAATCAAAACTTACAAAAACAAATGGCAATCCTTAAACAGACTTTAGAAATATTTCTGCTACATAAAGCAAGAGGGGCCCAGATAAGGTCGAGAGTTAAGTGGATAGAGCAGGGTGAAAAAAACACAAAATACTTTTTATCACTAGAAAAGAGGAACGGAATTGTAAACACAATATATGAATTAAGGGCAAAGGATAACGTCTTTAAAAAACCGTTAGACATATTGGATCAGATCCGACAGTTTTTTGAGGGTCTGTATAGGAAAGATAGTATAGAAATGGAAGGAAAGACATTATTGAATGGCTATCTGGAAAACACTGAATATCCAATACTAGACGAAGGCGAAAAAGAACTAATGGAAAAAGATATTACAGTAGAAGATATGGGAAACGCATTATCTAAACTTAACAATGAGTCAGCACCTGGGAGTGATGGACTTACGACTCCCTTCTATAAATGTTTTTGGTCTCGACTTAAAACATTGCTATGGGAAAGCCTATCATATTCAGTTAGAAAGGGAGAACTTACAGCCACTCAAAAAAGGGGAGTAATCACATTAATACATAAGGGAAACAATCTAGAGAGGAATAACATAAACAACTGGAGACCAGTGAGTCTTACCAACACAGATTATAAAATCTTTTCTAAATGTCTAGCCTTAAAACTCCAGAGGGTCATGGATAAACTCATACATAGCAATCAGGTAGGTTTTATTAAAGGCAGATCTATTACGAATTTGATTCGTACTATAGATGACTGTTTGACTTTAGCAAGGGAGGGAGAGGGTGGGGCAGGCATTTTGGTCTCACTGGATTTCCAAAAGGCCTTCGATAGTATTGAAAAAAAAGCAATTATATATGCACTTGAAACCTTCAACTTTGGTAATAACTTTATTCAATATGTCAAAACATTGATACGGAGTACAGAGAGCTGTGTAAAAAATGGGGGCTGGGTCTCCAAATGGTTCAATACAGAACGTGGAGTGAGGCAAGGCTGCTGTGTCAGTCCTCTACTGTTTATTTTGGTGGCAGAAATTATGGCCATCAAGATAAGACATAATCCAGATATCAAGTGTATACAAATGGAAAATACTCTGAATCATAAACTGCTCCAGTACGCAGATGACGTAACATTGATGTTAAACCATACTGATGACCTCAAAGAAGCTCTCAGAGACATCGAAACATTTGGAGAATTTTCAGGGTTGAAATTAAATAAGAACAAATGTAAAGGGATGGAAATAGGAGACGGGAATATGAAAACTTGTGATATGGGAATTTCGTGGCTCAACAAGGGAGATAACATGAAAATACTGGGCATCTACTTCAATGCTGATAAAGAAATATCCTGTGTGGAAGAGAATTGGAAAGAAAGGGTAAGGAAACTTGAAGAAATCATCCAAAGATGGAAAAGACGCAATTTATCATGTTATGGTAAAGTAACTGTGGTAAAGAGCTTACTACTATCACAATTGAGCTATATAGTACAATCAGTAAGTCTGCCACAAAACATACTACAAGAAATAGACTCTAAGATATTTAAATTCATCTGGCAGAAAAAATATTCAAATAAGAAAGCATTTGAGAAGGTAAAAAGAACTGTAATTTGCAAAGAATTGTCTGAAGGAGGATTGGGTATGATTAGTATAAAGGACCAACAGAAAATATTCCTAATGAAGTGGATGAAATGGCTGACATCGAAAGGCAATAGGACGAATGAAAGCCACATAAACACCTCTGAACATCTCTTCTCACAGTTTGGGGGTAGCAAATACTTTGTAGAAAGTAATTTCAGCCTTAAACATAAGGCAAAAATAAACACTATCACATCTTTGTTCTGGCGAACTGTAGCCAGTGCCTGGATAGAAGCAAAGGACACAAAAGTAATTGTTAGTGACACGGACAACATGTCACTACAGGAATTGTTAAATCAACCCTTGTTTAATAATAAGTTGTTCCAATATAAAAGAAACCTCCTTTTCTTCCCGAAATGGATCAAGGCAAATATAAGATATATACATGACGTGTGGAGCGAGAGAGGAATAATCGGAAGAGAGACCATAGAGGAAAAAACAGGAAATTACCCAAGCCTAATGTTTGAATATAACGCAATGATAAATGCCTTCACAGAAAACCAGAGAACGCTTTTAGGCAGTGTTACAAGGAACATGATTAGGGAAGCAAAAGAGACAGCTTGTAAGCTTCCTGAATATATTGAATGTTTCTTTGCCAAAACTAATAAACAAATAAGAAATAGATTTCTAAACAGTAGAGAAGGCACTAGTTGTGGAGTTGGCTTCTGGAAAAGAAAGCTTGATATCGATGTCACAAAATATTTTATGGTAGCAAAAAATTCATCTAGGGAAAGTAGACTTAGGCTTCTTCACTTTAAATTAATCCATAATATCTACCCTACCAATATTTTACTTACAAGAATAGGAATAAAATCATCAGAAAATTGTGCTTATTGTAATGAAAGAGACTACATAGAGCATTTCTTCTTTTACTGTAAGAAAATCAGGGGATTTTGGAATCATATAGCCAATGTCATTCTTATGAAAACGGGCCATAAATTAATCATGAACGAGGTGACAGCACTCTTTGGAATAGTGAAAAAAGATTGTAACGAATGTACAAGTAAGAAAATAAATACTATAAATCATATTATATTAGTGGCCAAGCTATGTATAAGTAAGCTGAAATATGGAACCATGAATAATATTTTCCATATCTTTGAAATAGAATGGAAGCATAGAGAACATTTCATCGAATAGTTATTATTTGTACGCCACGAGATGTCTCAGTATCCTTAACTCATCTCAGGCTCCATTAACGTTAAATATGAATGGAAATATTATTGTATGAGCGAGTGAAATAGAGATAAAAAAAAAAAAAAAAAAAAAAAAGATAGATAGATAGATAGATAGATAGATAGGTAGATAGATAGATAGATAGATAGGTAGATAGATAGATAGATAGATAGATAGATAGATAGATAGATAGATAGGTAGATAGATACTGTATCATATCACAAGACATCAAAAAAAAAAAAAGAACGAGTAAATCAAAAGTATATTAAAATAAACAAAACATTTTTAATCATCAAAATACAGCAATTGATATAAACATAGTAAAACTTCTATATAAACATTGGTCAGCAAAAAATCCTACTAAAGTTGAAGAATAAACGACAACTAATGCACAGTGATCCATGTGACATGAGCAGTAACAGTTTATAGAGGATCCGTTAACTTTTAACAATACCGTCACAGCATTTTAAAATAGTCTTCCTGTTTATCATATAACTTAGTTCCCGAGTAATCCATTTGGTAGCATGACGTTTGGAGCACCAAAACTTTTAAAACATGACATTTGGAGCACTGACTAAATCTAGGTCAAATTGCAGTATGACATTTGGAGCACTACCAAAAATTAATTAAATTTCAGTATGACATTTGGCGCACCTATACCGCTGGTATTCGATTACATTTTCACAGACTCATATCAACATCAAGTCGCAAATCTATTGAAAACAATTTCTCTCTTTTACACTCAAAAATTTAGTTCTGCTCATCATCATCAGCATCATCATGAATTAGGTGAAAAAAGACTGGTCTATAAATAATGACGATGATGATGTTGTTGTTGTTTTTATTATTTTTTAAAAATTATTATTACAGGTATTATTATGTTATCATCATTATTAATATTATTGGTGTTGTTGTCCTTGTCATGGCCACTGTTTGTGGCGTTTCTGGCGATTCTGATCTCTGTGTCTAATTCCCTCCACAAAACTGTCCTATTGTTTTTGTTGGGTCCCACGAAGCTTATTCTTCCCTTAGGCCTTCGACAACAGTGTGAAGTCTCGTGTAGATTATCTATTTTGTTCAACCAGTTATTAAAAAAATAATAAACCAAAAAAAAGAAAAAAAAAACCCAATGAAATAAACATTTTTAATGCGCGCCTCTTCACGGGACAGCCCCAAGCCTGTATAAACGCAAAGGGAAAATGTTTATTAAAAAAAAAAAATCAACATTTATTCAAAACGCGCACGGCTCTGAGATTTTAATGCAAAAAATGTGAAATATGAAACCGATCGTTGAATAAATATGGACTATTTAACATGTTTCTTTGTTCAGTTATGCTTATGATAATCCATATTTGGGTTGTAATATATCCTGATATCCAAATAATATCAAAGTAAATACCATTTACCGTTCATCCCTCCATTTACCGTTCATCCCTCCATTTACCGTTCATCCCTCCATTTACCGTTATCCCTCCATTTACCGTTCATCCCTCCATTTACCGTTATCCCTCCATTTACCGTTCATCCCTCCATTTACCGTTATCCCTCCATTTACCGTTCATCCCTCCATTTACCGTTATCCCTCCATTTACCGTTATCCCTCCATTTACCGTTCATCCCTCCATTTACCGTTCATCCCTCCATTTACCGTTTATCCCTCCATTTACCGTTCATCCCTCCATTTACCGTTCATCCCTCCATTTACCGTTTATCCCTCCATTTACCGTTTATCCCTCCATTTACCGTTTATCCCTCCATTTACCGTTCATCCCTCCATTTACCGTTTATCCCTCCATTTACCGTTCATCCCTCCATTTAGCGTTTATCCCTCCATTTACCGTTTATCCCTCCATTTACCGTTTATCCCTCCATTTACCGTTCATCCCTCCATTTACCGTTATCCCTCCATTTACCGTTATCCCTCCATTTACCGTTCATCCCTCCATTTACCGTTCATCCCTCCATTTACCGTTTATCCCTCCATTTACCGTTCATCCCTCCATTTACCGTTTATCCCTCCATTTACCGTTTATCCCTCCATTTACCGTTTATCCCTCCATTTACCGTTTATCCCTCCATTTACCGTTTATCCCTCCATATTCCAGAAGAGAAGAAAAAACAACAAGGTTGCCCATGCATTTCTATTTTCATCCTGACATCAAAAATGACTACCAGTTTTATTCTTAATGCTTAAATTTGTTCAAAAAAACAAAAACAACGAAAAAACTATTTCTCAGACTTGCATAAAAAATGTGCACAAATCTGAGACCAACAGAACTGAACATGAAGAAAAAAAAAAAAAAAGCTTTTGGTCAGTTGGAATCTTGACAAAGAAAAAAAAAAAGATTATAAAAAAAAAACCCGACCTACAAAGTTGTGCTCCCCTATAGATTCGCTGGTTTGCCGTGGTCTTTTCTTAGTGATCTCGGCATTTTCTATGGTTTTAATCGGGAAAAGTGATGTTTTGATTTTTGTTGGTATGTTTATAACCTACTGTTTATCTATAACCTACTGTTTATAACCTACTGTTTATCTGACCTATTTGTCAGGTCAGAAAAATCTGCTACTGGTAACATGTAATCCAGTACAACCTGTTTCATGAACTGGTACGCTAGCATGGTATCAGTGGGCATGCACCTGTCGGTGCAAACGGCCAGGGCGGAGGAGGTTTTATCTAACCCAACGGCCACATGCTAGGGCACAATGTGACCCTCAGTACTTGAGTCCTTCATATTGGCCCCCGGTAGCGGTGTGGTCATAGGCTTGTTTGCCTAAATCACAGACGAAGAATTGAGCAAACTTCCCGGACGCAGCTTCGAAGCTGGCGGCAGCAGGCCAGTGGTTGATTGATAGGGCAGATGGCAATATACCGTCACTCTGGCCTGGATATCGTGACACAGAGCATCCACCAGTATTGGTGTTCTTTGGTTTGGGCCTTTCACCCTAGTCAGTTGGGACTGCGAGGCTGTGGAGTAGCCTACAGGCAGCCGGTCAGGCAATATGACTGTCCCTCTGGCATCCTCCTGCACCTGGATACATTTCCAGTCGTCTTGACCCTGTCTTGCCACTTGGATAAGTTGTGTCCAGGCGAGAGAGTGAGTCTGATGTTTGCGCAGCTCTTTCTCACTAAAAACAAATTCTTTGCGCCAGTCTTAACACTCACCTCATCTTCTTTCATCTTTGTCTCGTCTTCTTTCCTCTCAAAATTCCAACGGCGATGGGCGAGTGCGGTGGCAGCAGGTTTGGATAGACTGGAAGCTGTTAGCACAGACCTACACGTTGGTGGCTGTGGGCTATGGTCGCTTCATCGTCGATTGAAGTGGAGGCGTGGGGAGGCAGCACCCACAGTAGCTGAGCAGCCTTATTTAAGGATAGCACTGCTCACCTCAACCGAGGAAGGGGCTAGAGAAGGTGCCCTAAAGAAAGCCCACTTCACATCACCCTGACTGGTATACCGCGACCAGTGGGGATCCCTTTTTGCGGTCGAAACAAAAAGAAATTCAGCTTACTCAGGCTAGGGGCCTGGAATATACGCACACTACAGGACAACTCAAACAACCCGGAAAGACGCACTGCACTTATTGCCATTGAGCTCAGCAGGTACAACCTGGACATAGTGGCACTCAGTGAGACCAGACTCCCTGATAGTGGCCAACTCAAAGAGCTCAGTGGTGGATACACCTTCTTCTGGAAAGGCAAGGGTGCAGTCGAACCGAGACAGCATGGTGTTGGGTTTGCAATTAAAAATGACCTTGTCAGAAACTTGCAGTCCATGCCAATTGAAATAAATGACAGGCTAATGACACTCAGGATCCCAGTTGGGAAAAGCCAGTCAGCCGCCCTCATTAGCGCATATGCGCCCACCATGACAAACCCAGATGAAGCCAAAGACAAGTTCTATTCTGATCTAGAATCTGTCATATGCTCTTTCCCGGCAGCTGATAAGCTGATTCTCTTGGGGGACTTCAATGCTAGGGTTGGCTCCGAAGTCTCAGCGTGGCCAAATGTTTTGGGCCCTCATGGAGTTGGTTCATGCAATAACAATGGGTTGCGCTTACTTACTTTGTGCGCTGAATTTGGCCTGTTCATTACCAACACAAATTTTAGTCTCCCCGTGAGAAACAGAACGTCATGGATGCATCCCCGCTCAAAGCATTGGCATCTCATAGACTATGTCATTGTGAGGAAGACTGACAGAAAGGATGTCCTTGTAACAAAGGCGATGTGTGGTGCCGAGTGTGGAACTGACCACAGACTCATTGTTTGCAAGCTCAGATTAACATTGAGGTGCAATAGACGCCCTCAAGGGAAAGCGCCACCTAAACGCCTAAATGTTTCAAAACTCTGCTCAGCTGAGAAACAGAGCGAGCTCTCATCAGAACTCTCCTCAAAATTGGATTGCGTGACTTTTGACCCTGAGAACATTGAACAGAGCTGGACTGACCTAAATACGACTGTACACTCTTGCGCCAGCAGCACAGTTGGTTTTCCTGTCCGCAAGCACCAGGACTGGTTCAATGATAATGATAATGAAATCAAAGTGCTCATCAAAGAAAAAAATAGTCTCATCCAAGCTCACTGCAGTGACCCCTCTTCCACAGCAAAAGCTGATGCACTGCGTGCATGTAAGGGTGTACTCCAGAAGAAGCTGAGGAAAATGAAAAATGACTGGCTTGAAGAGCGAGTAAGAGAAACTCAGAAATATGCCGACACAAACAACACTAGAAAGTTCTTTGAGAGCCTCCGAGCTGTGTTTGGACCATCCCGCTCTGGCACTACGCCACTTCTTGCGTCAGATGGTTCAACACGCAATGTTGAATTGAATGCCATAATTCAGCGTTGGGCAGAACATTTCGGAGGTGTGCTAAATCGGCCATCAAATATAAATACTGAGTCCATTGACCGCCTCCCTCAGACTCCTATTAATGCAGCTCTTGCCAAGCCATTCACAGCAAATGAGACCCGAACTGCCACAAATCAGATGTCCTTTAACAAATCACCAGGCGTGGATTCAATTCCTGCTGAGGTGTATGCCTTCGGTGGAGAAAAGCTTATTGAAAGGTTGACCGAGTTGTTCAATCATATGTTGAAAGCAGGGAAGCTGCCACAGGACTTCAAAGATGCTTCAATCATCCATCTGTACAAAAACAAAGGGGACAGCCAAGTCTGTGACAACCATCGGGGAATCTCTCTACTTTCAATTGCTGGCAAAATATTGGCAAGAATGCTTCTGAATCGCCTTCTTGATCACCTCTCGTCAAATGACTTGCTTCCCGAGAGCCAATGTGGCTTTCGTAAAGAGAGGGGAACGGCGGATATGATGTTTGCTGCCAGACAGATTCAGGAAATATGCATGGAACAAAATAAAGCGCTGTATATCACATTTGTTGACCTCACAAAAGCATTTGACACAGTGTGTCGTGAAGGCCTCTGGAAAATCTTGGCGAAGTTTGGGTGTCCACCCGAATTCATCACATAGTGCGCCAGTTTCATGATGGCATGCAAGCTGCAGTCAAAAGCAACGGCAGTGTTTCAGAGCCCTTTGCTGTCACAAATGGGGTAAAACAGGGTTGTGTCTTAGCCCCAACTCTGTTCAGCATCATGTTCTCTGCAATGCTACAAGAAGCCTTTAGCTCTCCTCCTCAAGGGGTAAGCATCAAGTACCGAACTGATGGCAGTCTATTCAACCTCAGGAGACTTCAGGCAAAAACCAAAACCAAAAGTACTCAAGTCTGTGACCTACTATTTGCTGATGATTGTGCACTTCTGGCACACGATGAGGATAGCATGCAAAACTGTGTTGATAAGTTCTCTAGTGCCTGTGACAACTTTGGCCTCACAATAAGCACAAAGAAGACGGAAGTGCTCCATCAGCCTACTCCAGACGACAAGTATCCTGTGACCCCAAATATCAAAGTCCATGACAGTCTTCTGAAGGTGTCGGAGAACTTCACCTATCTTGGCAGTACACTGTCTTCCGCGGCTCGTGTTGATACTGAAATTCTCTCAAGAATCAGCAAAGCCAGCTGTGCATTTGGCAGGCTTCGATAGAGAGTATGGGATGTCGCCGGCATTCGCACAGACACTAAGCTGAAAGTGTACAATGCTGTGGTCCTTCCCACCCTACTCTATGGGGCTGAAACCTGGACAGTGTACCAATTGCATGCCAGAAAGCTAAATCACTTTCATCTGGCCTGCCTTAGAAAGATCCTAAGGATCAAATGGCAGGATAAAATTCCAGACACTGAGGTCCTCAATCGTGCCAAGGAATTGAGCATCTTCTGCCACCTGAAAAAAATTCAGCTACGTTGGGCAGGACATGTTGTCAGAATGCCCGACTCCAGACTCCCTAAGCAAATCTTCTTCTCTGAGCTCTCCAATGGAACGAGGAATGTTGGGGCCCCAAAGAGACGTTACAAAGACACTCTCAAGCAATCACTGAAGGCCTTTGCCATTGATGTGAGTGAGTGGGAAAAGCTCTCGCTTGATCGTGCAAATTGGAGGGCGGCCCTTACCAGAGGCAGCAAAGCATGGGAAGCTGACAGAGTCCAGCAGGCTATCAAAAAAAGAGAACGGCGCAAGAAAAGGCCCAGTGGTACTGAACCAACGGAGCACTCTTGTCATTTATGCGGAAGGGTCTGCAGGGCAAAAATAGGACTTATCAGTCACATGAGAAGCCATAAGTCATGAAAGAACAGTCTTTCCATTCTGTCCTCTGTGTCCTTTAGTTCTCTTTATTGTCCATGTGTTGAAATTCTCAACAATTTCTGTTCTTTATTCCTCTGGTGTTGTTAAGGTCATCATCATACCTGATGGACGAACTATTATTATTATTATTATTGTTTATCTAAATCTTTCCTAGCAAACCAACAGACAAACCGAAGAAAACATCATTATTTTAATTTGTTTCCATACAATCAACCAAAACGTTGGCGATTTTGCACTACTAGTACGTGAATAACTTTTCCATCAATAACCATGTCCGCGCTCACTCGTGCTTTGGAGAAGGCGTGGTCCAGTTCCGGGTGCCCCGCCCACCTAGTCTCTTCTCCGTGTTTCCCAGCACACTCAGGTCTCGCGCTGTTCAGCGTTTCCTTGTCCAGTTAGCAGTTTTTATGTGTTGTCACCTTTGTTTTTCTTCTCCTGACGAAATATTCAAACTCGAATCGTTTTTTGATTCAGTTGTTCATTTGAGTACTGGATTCATGAACGAAATATTTCGGTGTTTTCTTTTTTCATTTTTTTTTTTTAGCCTCATGAAGGTCGTCGGTGATATTCACTAGTGTATATCTATGTCGGTGATAGAAAACTAGCTTAATTTCTTTTATTTTCATTTTTTTGTTCTTTTAGAATTTATTGCGTAGTTTTCTGGATGTTTCTTTCTAAGGCACAGTTTTGCCAAATTAAACTTTTTGTTGTTGTTTCTGCCGTGTTTTGATTTGTTTTTGGTCTCAATAAAGTCAGCACTAAATGAATATTCATGAATCTGGGCAAAGTAACCGCTCAGCTCCTCTTGTGACTCGTATTTTAGTCATTACCTTGTTGATTCTATTCCCTGTCTCTCCCCCCCCCCCCTTCCTCGTCCAACTTATTTTAAAAATAAGATTAAATTTACCAGAATTGTAGAGACAGACAGACACAGCCCACGCTCACCCCCCCCCCCCCCAAAAAAAAAATTATCCCACAAAATTGTTTATAATATAGTTACAACAGAAGAGTGATGTTCTAAAAGCAGATATCTGACCGTACGGTGTACATGAAGGTAATATCGTGTATTAAGTTTTATGGTGTTTCAAGTCAACAACAACCACATCGCGCCTTTTACACTCATTGGTTATGGGAAGTCTTAATCGTTCAAACATGGAAGGTTCGAAGTAACCGACAATAGGAGACTATTATTCTATCCAATAGAAACTGTTTGCACACAGAAGTGAAAATGTCTCAAAAAAGATCCCGCAAAAGTTGCCTGGGGGCCAAATACGTGTGAAAGTCAAGACAAGAGAAAGGTCATAACATCAATTTTGTAATCTTGCTGGACAGTCCAACTTTCTTTTTAAAAAAAATACCAAATTTATCAAAACCACAGAAAAACTGCATGCAGTGGCTGTCACGAGTGGAGTGAGCGATAGTTAATAATTACGGGGGGAAAGGAGGAGAGTAAAATTAACGCACGGAGACAGGGAAGAAAAGTCGTGCATGTCATGAGTGGGGGGTCTGAAGGAGGCGAAAGCGCTGTATAACTATCACTGCAAGTTAGAAGGTCCTAGGGAGCGGATCTGTGAATAATAGCCCATCGGGCAGAGATAAAAGGAAGCAGTCGAGAAGACTAGGAGAAAGTCTTTCCAGTTATGACTGGTATGTAGAATGTTGATTGATTATTATGATTGATGTATTATATTATATTCGTCTATTACCATGATGTGAATAGGTATATGTGAGGAATGTGGAAGTCCTTGATATTGGATATAGCAATGTGCGCCATGAGCGATAGATGAAAGTGAGTTCATGGATTTGTAGCGCGAGTGAGTAGTGTGTACTCCGATGGAAGTGTGTTACCGTAAGATGTGTGGTGAGTGAAAGGTGAACTAGTGTGTGTACGTTTCATGGGTTGTAAGGAGAGGTGGAGTGAATAGAAATGGTAGGGTATTATACCAATGTAATGTTATTCTTGTAGGTGTCGGGGACGGGCCGCAGAGCCACCTCGATGAGCACAGGGGATAGGCCAGCATAGGGCCGGAGGCCACACATAGGCCAGAAGTGAGGCTGTCAGTGTAGGACAGTAGAGGCACATAAAGTCGTGGCAGTCAGGCCACGGACAGGGACGTAGATATGAGAGTGAATGAGATACTATGTTGTTGCCATGTTGATAGGCTAGTGAACTGATATTATGTTGTTGCCATGTTGATGGCTATGGAAATAATAATGTGTTATTGCCCTGCGGAGGTGCTAGGGGAGTGCTAAGGTGTATGACAATAGGAAGGTGATATTGAGAGACTGGGGTGCCAGTGAATCATTAATGTACTATTAAGACCCTGAGGGGAGAGGCTGAGGCCGAAGTGCCTTTAGGAGTAACTACCGGATTGTGGATCCGAGGGAGCGTGTGTGTGAGAATAAGGCCGTTGTACGGCAGTGCATTTCAATAATATAATGTATGTAATTGCGCGATTATATGTATAATTATGTTTAATAAATGTGTGAGTCTGATGGATTGTTCTGTTAAGTGTTAACTTGTTTGTTCGTGATTGTTGTCCTGTCATAACTTATTACATCTCCCAGTCTGGGATTTGTGACATTGGGGGCTCGTCCATTGTGACTCGTCCATTTTCGTAATATTTAGTTGTAGTTAGTTAGTAGGTATTTGTGCTGCTTTGTTCGTGGGATGAATGGAAATTTCATGATGATATGATTTATGTATGTTTATGAATAATAATATGTATTGATGCATGTATTGCTATGAATAGGTATTAATGTGTATTTAAACTTTCCAGAGTGTGTGCGTGCCAGCCTGTAGAGGTCAAGCAGCCAGAGCTCCGAGAAAACGGGAGAAATTTGGATCAAGGGTGAAAGTTAAGTGAAATTCTGAAATTTTGTACCCTGGATTGAGGGCTGTCTTTTCTTCTGTCTTTTTCCGCTGTTTTTCTGTTTTCGTTGTAATTGATTATACGGGCGGTGGCGCGGGTTTGCTGTGGTGAGCGTAGTTTGTCCTCTTCGGGAGGTGGGCTAAATTTGGAACTTCGTTCATCACAGTGAACAGTTCTATAGGGACCTGTATTTTTGTTTAGATTGTAGCGTTCTATCTTCCTCGTTGTTTTAGGAAGACGTTTCTCTTGTCCTTCTTCTCCCTATCTGTAGATACGTTCTTTTTTTTCAGACTCTGTTCTTGTTCGTACCTTGTTGTGTAATCGGCGTAGTTAGGTTGCATTTTTTTTTCCATTATATTTTCTTTTTTACGTCTTTGTCCTAGTCTGGTTCGTTGTCCTTGACGTACTTGGGGTCCTTCTACTATATTTCTTCATTCTTGTCGTTTCTATTTTCTTTTATAATTAGTGGTGCTATACATTTTATAGATATAGAATTAGTTGTGCTGTAAAGGTAAATTTCTGAATTGTATTTGAGACAATTGGGTATTGTTATATCTGGTGTGATCTCAGGTCTCTGGTCGTGTCGTTAGTATCATACCGACAGGTTAGCCGTTTTTTTTAAATATATACCATAACCATAAATCTGTGAAATGGCGGAACTCCAACAACTAATGAAGTTGGGTAAGGAACTTGGCCTGGAGGGAGAAGAGCTACGCGGCTGGATTAAAGAACAGCAGGCAGAAATGCGCGATGAGCGTGCTAAGGATAGAGAACAGGAAAAAAAGGATAAGGAAGAGGAAAGAGAGGCTAAGGCTCAGCAGCAGGAAAGGGAGTTTAAGCAACAGGAAAGAGAGGCTAAGGCTCAGGAGCAGGAGAGGGAGTTTAAGTTAAAGTAGTTAGAAGATAAGCAGCAGGAGAGAGAGGCGCGAATAAGAATCGCCGAGTTAGAACTCAAGAAGAATACGCCAACGGAAACGGTTGAGCGGCAGGTACACAATAAAGGTGGCGTTAGGATTAAGCTCCCTACGTTCGACGACCGGAAGGACGACATAGACGCCTTCCTTTACAGGTTCGAGCTGAACGCACAATTGCAATGGGGGGAAAATAAGGAATTATGGGCCACGTACCTGGCCTCGCTATTGCAGGGGCGAGCGTTAACCTACTTTAAAGAGCTACAGCGCGAAGACGTGCAAGATTACGATAAGCTGAAGGCTTTGTTGCTTCGCCGATTTGCGCGTACCGAGGAATATTTCCGGGAGCAGTTTAGGCGAGCACGTGCAGATACCAGGGAGGACTTTGCTGCCTTCGTCGCGAGACTGACGGAGTATTTCGCGAACTGGGTAGACTTGGCGCATGTGGGCACGGATTTCGCTAAACTAAAAGACTTAATGATCCGTGACCAGCTGTACGCGTCGTGCCACAAAGATCTGGTGGCTTTCCTGAAAGAGAACGAACCCGCGACGGTGCAGGAGGCGTCTAAGTTGGCGGAGGCATACCGTACGGCGCATCCGTCCAAACCAGTCGCCAGGGCGTACGTCCAAGATGCTGGGTACGTCGCCGTTGTCGAGGGGTCGCCGGCAGGACTTGGGGACAGGTCGCGTCAGCGTGGTGCCTATAGCGGGCAAGCCCAGGGGCAGCGTAGGGGCTATCACCAACCACCGGCATATGGATCCGGTAAGTTTGACCGAGCAGGAGGGCTAGGTCGCGGTAATGGCCGGGGGCGAGTCGTAACCTTTGCCGATAACCGACGGCATAGGGACTCTAGTTCCGGTCGCGATGGGTCACGGGGACCCAGGCCTAGTACAGCACAGGGAGCGGAGTGTTGGACTTGCGGACGCGTGGGTCACTTTTCGCGCGAGTGTAGGGCCGCGAAGTGTTGGAACTGCGGAAGAGCAGATCACATCAGCGTGAACTGCCCTGCAGGTAGGATAGCCGCGAACGTGGACAGTAGCTCCAGTCCATGTTCCCCAAATAAATTTCATCATGCGGCTGCGTGTGTTACATCGGACAACGGAGGCGGACAGTATTCTAAGTGTCCCAGTTGTGAGAAGTTATTATCTTCCGGTGTTTTACCTTGTGGGAGAAAGATCCCCGTTATAAATTCATGTCATACAGGAGGTGGTCTTAGGGTTTATCCGGGGTTTGTTGGGGACGAACCGGTCTCGGTTTTACGAGATACGGGATCTACCGTTGTGGGAGTGCATAGGGACTGCATTCGGGATTCACAGCTTACAGGTGAGACTGTCCCGTGCATCCAATTTTCGGGGGCCATTGAGAAATTACCCATGGCAAGAATAATGATAGATACACCTTTCCTTAGCGGGGAAGTCGAAGCAGTCGTTGGTTGTTTTCCAGGCGCCCAGCTCATCATTGGGAATGTATCACGGGTAGTTTCCCCTTCCGATGAGAACGTGCAAGCATGGTCGCAATCAAAAGGTATTGACTTTTGCGCCGCGGTCGAAACACGTCGACGGGTAGCGGATAAAGATAAGATTAGACCTTTGGCGACGCCAGCGGTCAACCTAGATATCACGCCAGAGCGCTTGGCGAGATTACAAAGGGAGGACCCATCATTAAACCCATGCTTTGGGGAAGCGCGAACCGAGAAAACGAGGAGATATAAGAACGGGTCGTCCTCTTTTTTTGTCCAGGGGGGCATTCTGTTCCGTATGTACGTCACCGTGGCTTCCGTTCAAAAGCAGGTCGTCGTGCCACGGTCGTTAATTGCTACAGTATTGCGTCTGGCCCATGATGTTCCATTAGCGGATCATATGGGAAGTGCTAGAACCAAGGAGAGAGTTCTAAAAGATTTTTATTGGCCGTCAGTATACAGAGATGTACGGCTGTATTGTAAGACGTGCAGTGCGTGCCAAAAGACGACGCATAAGGGTCGTACACCCCAGGCTCCTCTTCAAAAGATCCCCACGGTTTCGGAAACGGGTAAAAAGGTTTCGATAGACCTTGTTGATTTAAGAGAAAGATTATCTTCAGAGCGCACTATAGCAGAAGCTTCTAGTATCGCTTCGAAAAGAGCAAAAGACTATAAAGATAGAGGTTCCAAACTGAGAATTTTTAAGCCAGGAGACAAGGTTCTGTTGTTGTTACCTACGGACCATAATAAGTTATTGATGACATGGAAAGGTCCTTATGTTATTGAGCGAATTGTTTCGAAGGTAGAGTACGCTATCCACATTGATGGATCAGTAAAGGTTTTCCACGTTGATATGCTGCAGAGGTTTCATCAGAGACCAGAGTATCGCTATTCTCGTACTAGTGTTGAAGGACATACCTAATGTCGTGTCATTCTTTGATGGTATAGCATGCCATACGTCGACATGGTCTGATCATATTCAGACACTAACAGTAATTTTTCAACGATTACGTCATTTTGGGCTAACTGCTAAACCCGCAAAGATGGATTTGGCATGTCCAGAGATAATATTCTTAGGACATATTGTGGGTAGAGGTGTTCAGAGACCTGAAGAAACAAAAATTGACAAGTTAGTAGGGTTGCAAATCCCTAAAACAAAGAAACAAGTCAGAAGCTTAGTGGGAATTTTAAATTATTACAGAAAGTTCATTCCAAATTTTTCCTCCTTGTCATCTTCTCTTACTGACCTTACTAAGAAGGGACAACCCGATAAGGTCCAGTGGACGTCTGAATGTCAGACATCATTTGATAATTTGGTGACAGCATTATCATCGTCACCCATTTTGATATTACCCGATTTTCGATCTAATTTTATCCTCAGAACGGATGCGTCGGACTCTGGTGTCGGCGCTTGTCTTCTACAGGAGAAGAACGAATGTCTCCATCCTGTATGTTATGTCAGTAGGAAGTTATTGCAGAGAGAAAGAAAGTATTCTGTGATAGAGCGTGAGGGTCTTGCCATTGTCTGGTCCGTCCAGAAACTAGGACGTTATCTCATGGGACGAGAATTTTGTATCCAGACAGACCACAAGCCACTGACATTTTTGTCGAAGAATCGTTCGTCCAGCCCACGCTTGTCTAGATGGGCATTGGCTTTGCAGCCGTACACCTTCGTTATTCAACCAATTCCAGGAACCAGCAATCATATCGCCGACTACCTTAGTCGAGCCTAGGGCAAGATTTCAGGAGCTTATACATCGGAGGACAGGAACATTAACAGGATTTGTGTGAATAAGTCGACTTTAAAATATTGACATTATAAATATGATATGAAGAATGGTTGATAGGTTGAATGGTTTTTGATTCTGTATTAAGTATTGTGGTTAGTTAGCTATTCATGATGTGACACATATATGCATATTGCAGGCCATATTGATCCCCATATTTTCCCCTGATTTCGGTATTCTATATACTAGGGGAACTGGTAGGTCATTTTTAATGTAGGTATTGCTCAGGCTCACTCGTTGACAGTCATCTTGATGCGATTTGAAATTAATTGCATTAATTTTTTTGGGGTGGGGGATGATGTCACGAGTGGAGTGAGCGATAGTTAATAATTACGGGGGGAAAGGAGGAGAGTAAAATTAACGCACGGAGACAGGGAAGAAAAGTCGTGCATGTCATGAGTGGGGGGTCTGAAGGAGGCGAAAGCGCTGTATAACTATCACTGCAAGTTAGAAGGTCCTAGGGAGCGGATCTGTGAATAATAGCCCATCGGGCAGAGATAAAAGGAAGCAGTCGAGAAGACTAGGAGAAAGTCTTTCCAGTTATGACTGGTATGTAGAATGTTGATTGATTATTATGATTGATGTATTATATTATATTCGTCTATTACCATGATGTGAATAGGTATATGTGAGGAATGTGGAAGTCCTTGATATTGGATATAGCAATGTGCGCCATGAGCGATAGATGAAAGTGAGTTCATGGATTTGTAGCGCGAGTGAGTAGTGTGTACTCCGATGGAAGTGTGTTACCGTAAGATGTGTGGTGAGTGAAAGGTGAACTAGTGTGTGTACGTTTCATGGGTTGTAAGGAGAGGTGGAGTGAATAGAAATGGTAGGGTATTATACCAATGTAATGTTATTCTTGTAGGTGTCGGGGACGGGCCGCAGAGCCACCTCGATGAGCACAGGGGATAGGCCAGCATAGGGCCGGAGGCCACACATAGGCCAGAAGTGAGGCTGTCAGTGTAGGACAGTAGAGGCACATAAAGTCGTGGCAGTCAGGCCACGGACAGGGACGTAGATATGAGAGTGAATGAGATACTATGTTGTTGCCATGTTGATAGGCTAGTGAACTGATATTATGTTGTTGCCATGTTGATGGCTATGGAAATAATAATGTGTTATTGCCCTGCGGAGGTGCTAGGGGAGTGCTAAGGTGTATGACAATAGGAAGGTGATATTGAGAGACTGGGGTGCCAGTGAATCATTAATGTACTATTAAGACCCTGAGGGGAGAGGCTGAGGCCGAAGTGCCTTTAGGAGTAACTACCGGATTGTGGATCCGAGGGAGCGTGTGTGTGAGAATAAGGCCGTTGTACGGCAGTGCATTTCAATAATATAATGTATGTAATTGCGCGATTATATGTATAATTATGTTTAATAAATGTGTGAGTCTGATGGATTGTTCTGTTAAGTGTTAACTTGTTTGTTCGTGATTGTTGTCCTGTCATAACTTATTACATCTCCCAGTCTGGGATTTGTGACAGTGGCAAAAAGATAAAATGTGACAAAATACATTAAATAAAATTGTTAAATCTTAATTTCACCTCAGGTTCACCAAGGTCAAGGAGCTTCTCCAATGACCGACCGACATCTGTAAGACATCTCGCCAGTGTCCGCACAGTCCGTACATTCAATAAAAAGACATAATCATGTTGGGGTATTTACCATACTGTTGTGTGGAGACATCAGAGATAATTTATTGTCATAGAGATTTGTCACAGAGATAACTTACTCATCACTTGTCTCCACGCTCACCCACGATTTGGGGGGGGGGAGGGAGGGTGTGTCCCCTTTCAAGCTCATACATGTAGGAACTCCTTTGCGTTTCTGGTTGTAATGTGGAGGTGAATATTCTTGCCTACATCCAGTTCTGATTTGGCCACCGCCCTCTTTCACAACGACTGCTGTAATTGCGGGTTGTTCTGGCGTTGCTTGCCTCGGGAGTTGTACACGAATGAGGTCAACTGTTTCCTTTAGCACTGTGTTTTGTATCCAGGTGTAGAGACACT
Source organism: Onchidella celtica (assembly GCA_963931925.1). Lineage (NCBI taxonomy): Eukaryota > Metazoa > Mollusca > Gastropoda > Systellommatophora > Onchidiidae > Onchidella > Onchidella celtica. Next base: position 54,034,652 of record OZ007577.1, on the reverse strand, counting down.
CTGCCATTGCTATCTTGTAGGACTGAGGTCCTGCTTTTGAACGGCTCATTTTCAGTTTTCTATCTGGTCCATGTCGCTGGAGATAATAAGTATAGTAGGTGGTTGGTTGGATGAATGGATAGGCAGACGGGTAGACAGATTCGTGAGTGGACGGGTGAATGAATGCATGGGTGGATAAGCTAATAATTATGCGAATGGATGGGTTAATAGGTGGGTGTATGGATAAATAGATCTTTTAATGGATGTCTGACAGAGTGGATGAATAAACAGAGGAGGTGGACATGTCAATGGGCGAATGGAGACATAGATAGATGGATGAAGTGGTCAATGAGCGAATGGATAGATGGGTAGATAGATGGATGAAGTGGTCAATGAGCGAATGGATAAATGAATGCATAGATAGATGGATGAAGTGGTCAATGAGCGAATAGATAAATGAATGCATAGATAGATGGATGAAGTGGTCAATGAGCGAATGGATAAATGAATGCATAGATAGATGGATGAAGTGGTCAATGAGCGAATGGATAAATGGATAGATAGATGGATGAAGTGGTCAATGAGCGAATGGATAAATGGATAGATAGATGGATGAAGTGGTCAATGAGCGAATGGATAAATGGGTGCATAGATAGATGGATGAAGTGGTCAATGAGCGAATGGATAAATGGATGGATAGATGGATGAAGTGGTCAATGAGCGAATGGATAAATGGATGGATAGATGGATGAAGTGGTCAATGAGCGAATGGATGAGTGGATGGATAGATGGATGAGGTGGTCAATGAGCGAATGGATGGATGAGTGGATAGATACATGTGTGGGTAGATAGGTGGATCGATAATTGATAGATAGATGAATGGGTGAATGGATAGCAAAGAAATCAAACTTACAACTGTTTTTGTTCCCCTGGACTAGATAGGTAGTAAAGAAAGTTTTAATGGCAGACGGGAGGAAAAGGCATACAGAAAAGTGGGTTTTGATGATGGAAGAAACTAGATAGAACTAGTAAGTCTAGTAATTTACTGAACTAGTCAAAAACTTACATGGAAAAGTTGGACCCGAATGAGTCGTCTTCAGGGGGCGAACCGCTGCTGTAGTCTAATGGTGGTATTTCACTGAGGGGGGGGGGGCATGGAGGTAGTAAATTTATAGTGAGTGAATGGATATAATTATGATTGGGTGGCTGGATGGATGGATATATGAATGGAGAGGTGAATAAATGAATGGAGGGATGTATGGAAAGATTGATGGATTATATGAATGAATAGATGGATGGATGGACGGATGAATGGATGGATGGATGGATGGATGGATGGATGGATGGATGGGTGGATGGATGGATTGGGGGGGGTGGCTGGATGGATGGATGGATAGATGGGTGGATGGATAGATTAGTGGACTGACGTATGGAAAGATGGATGGATAGATAAATGAATAGATGGATGGATGGATTAATAAATGAATGGATGGATAGATAGATGAATGGATGGATAGATGAATGGATGGATGGGTGGATGGATGAATGAAGGGATGTATGGAAAAAGGGATTGATGGATGGATGGGTGGGTGAATGGATGGATGGATTAATGGATGGACCGATGGACATTTAACTGATGATGGATGAATAGATGGATATACTGATGAATAGAAGTGGTTGTCACGAGCGAGTGAGCGAGGATCAGTAGTTACGAGAAGGGGGTTAGAATAAAGTTAACCCACGGGCCACGGGGTAAGGGAAAGCGTGCATGTTGTGAGTGGTGGGGGTCTGAATGAGGCGAGAGCGCTGTATTACTATCACTGCACACTAAGACGTCCTAGGGAGCGGACGCAGGAGAAAGCCCCAGAGGGCGAACATAAGGAGAGCAGTCGGAAGACTTGGGAGTAGTGTTTTTCCAGTGATGACTGGTGCCGGGGTCGGCCGCCTACGGTGAGCACAGGGGATAGGCCAGCATATGGCCGGAGGCCACACATAGGCCAGGAAGGAAGCTGTCGGTGCAGGACAGTAGAGGCACATGAGTCGTGGCAGTCTGGCCACCGACAGGGACGTATATGTGATCGTGAATGTGCTATTGAAATGCTAATGTGCTATTGCCATGTTGATGTGCTATTGAAATACTAATGTGCTATTGCCATGTTGATGTGCTATTGAAATGCTAATGTGCTATTGCCATGTTGATGTGCTATTGGGATGCTAATGTGTTATGGCAATAGGAAGGGGCTATTGAGAGACTGCGGTGCCAGTGAAATATTAATGTGCTATTAAGACCCTGAGAGGAGAGGCTGAGGCCGAAGTGTCTTTAGAAAGTAACTACCGGGTTGTGGACCCGAGGAAGATTGCATGTGGGAATAAGGCCGTTGGACGGCAGTAACTTGAATAATATAATGTATGTCTGTAATTGCACTGTTATCCTTATCTTTATATTTATGTTAATAAATGTGTGAGTCTGATGGGTTGTTCTGTTAAGTGTTATACTTGTTCGTTCGTGATTGTTGTCCTGTTATAACCATCGCATCTCCCATTCTGGGATTTGTGACAGTGGTGATATGAGGGACAAATGAATGGATGGTAAGCCCGTGGGCAGATGAACAGCTGGCCGGATGAGTGGATGAATGATTTATGTAAAAAAAAAAACACATCAAAACTTACAATGAAAAATTCGACCCAAACGAATCGTCTTCAGTTGGCGAGCTACTGCTGTACTCCAATGCTGGTATGTCACTGGGGATGGGGAGTCATGAGGGTAAGTGGATTGGAAATGGTTGCTTATACATAACGGTTAACTGATGAGATTTTGTGGATGCATGGATGGATAAGCAGATGTTTCTTGATAGATAGATGAGTAGATGTTTCTTGATAGATGTGTGGATAGATATTTCTTGACAGATGTTGGATAGATGTTTCTTGATATATCTGTGGGTAGATGTTTCTTGATAGATGTGTGGATAGATATTTCTTGATGGATGTGTGGATAGATGTTTCTTGATAGATGTGTGGATAGATGTTTCTTAATAGATGTGTGGATAGATGTTTCTTGATAGATCTGTGGATAGATGTTTCTTGATAGATGGATGGGTGGATGTTTCTTGATTAGATGTGTGGATAGATGTTTCTTGAAAGATGGATTCGTAGATGTTTCTTTATAGATGTGTGGATAGATGTTTCTTGATAGATATGTGGATAGATGTTCCTTCATAGATGGGTGGGTAGATGTTTCTTAATAAGATGTGTGGATAGATGTTTCTCGATAGATGGGTGAATGGATGTTTCTTGATAGATGTTTCTTGATGAATGGGTTGTTAGATATTTCTTGATAAGATGTGTGGATAGATATTTCTTGATAGATGGGTGGGTAGATGATAGCCAGATGGAAAGACAACACTGCGGTGTGATTATTTGTGAGGATATTGATGAATGAGTGGATAGATGGTTTGTGACTGATGGATGGGAGGTGGACAAATGGATAATTGAATCTGTGAAATATCAAATAAATAACTTACATGGAAAAGTCGGACCCGAAAGAATCGTTCTCGGATGGCGAGTCAGTGCTGTATTCTAGATGTTGTACGTCTTCATCTGGTACAGTGGAATCTCTGCAGACAGGACACACGGGAAGATCAGAGTTATAATGGATGGACGGGTGGATGATTGATTGGTGAGTGGATAGGTGGATGGGGTGGGCAAATGGATGGATAATAGGGCAAATAGATGCAGAAATGGACGGTTGGGTGGTTGGATGGATGTGAGAATAAAAGTACAGATGTTTGGGTGGATGGATGGATGGATGGATGGATGGATGGATGGGTGGATGGATGGATGGATGGATGGATGGGTGGATGGATGGATAATTAGATGGATGGATGGATGGATAGATAGGTAGATAGATAGGTAGATAGATAGATAGATAGATAGATAGATAGATAGATAGATAGATAGATAGATAGATAGATAGATAGATAGATAGATAGATAGATAGATAGATAGGTGGATGGATGGATGGATGGATGGATGGACGGACGGACGGACGGACGGACGGACGGACGGACGGACGGACGGATGGATGGATAGATGGATAATGGATGGATGGATGGATGAATGGATGGGTAGACGGTAGACAAAAGGATGACTCAATGTATTAATAAATACTATGAAAGGACAGAGGCAAGAGAACAGCAGTCATTATGTGGCTAATTCTTACAACCATGTAAAGAAAGTAATAATAAAAACAAACAAACAAAAGGAAGCGCATATCCGTACAACATGTTGTGCACACAATTCGATGACGTAGAACAGACAATGTGAATGAATCTTCTTCATTCATAGAAGAGCGCTTACATTTTAAACCAATCAGGTAGAGCTTCCCCAGCCCACGTCATCGAATTGTGTGCAAACATGTTGTACGGATATGCGCTTCCCAAACAAAAACACAGCTTACACAGTGGGATCCTGTATGGGCTGATCCCCACTGGCCTCACTGTGAACCCTGGAAGGGTCAGAACTGTCTTCACGTAAACCTGCAACACAAGACCATGTTGATCATTTTTTGGTGACTTCAGCCTACTTTTTAAACTAGTAATGGCAACCGTTCAGATAGTAAGGACCAGAACAGTGAAGGTATAGGTAGAATGCGCAAGACGTCACAGAGTTTTCGTTTTGTACTTCCGCCAAACAAGATGGCCGGTGGATCAGCTGATGAGTGTAACTTCGAAATGTGTCTAAGCAGTTAAAATGCCTGCTGGTTGCATTGCAGTTGACTGTTGTGACAGGGGTGGAAAGGATGGATTCAAGCTGGTCCGATTCCCTACCATCCATGTAAACAAAGGAAAGGAAGTGAAAGAATTGACTGAACGTCTCCCATGTGCGTATACACGCGTGTCATTGTTTACAGTAGTGAACTCGCCGCCGATTGGTTCGCGACGCCTTAAGTGGGTCCGGACAGACAAGATGGTGGATATGCGCATTCTACCTATAGAGAGATGGATATTGTCACCACATAAAGCCCTTCTATAAATGACATCAGAAGGGGGGGGGGCTGGATTTAACCATTAAACAGAATAAGCACGTGCTTAAGGCATCAAGAAAAAGAAAAGGGGAGGGAGGGGAGAGGGGGGGGGGCACCACAGATATTGTTCATTGCCGGATTTACCATCGACCATAAAACTTTTCATTTAGAAAGAAAGTGGAAATATTCAAAAATAAACATAATCTTCCATCCCACCGTAAGTTTTGTTGTTTCATTTCCAGAATTAAAATTTGATTTTATGGTTCATTTTGAAAAAAAATGTTTTGAATTACATATGCAGTATACGGGGGGGGGGGGGGGGGGGGGCGCGGCACGAAAATGTTTTAAGTGCTTGGGGTCTCTAAAGGACTTAATCTGGTAGTGTGTGTGTGTGTGTATGTGTTTCTAAAGTTCATTAATTTATGTGTGACGCAATTTCCAGTCAACCTGGCAGTCCTGCCCAAAAAATGCTTGGCGGTCCATAGGTTGTCCATGTCTGTACTGTTGTAAACAGTCTAGCTACATTGGGTAAGATACGGTAAGAATAACTTTATTGTCCCCGTTTTAGAGCGTTTAAGAGTACATACGTGGTTCACACATCTTACGTACAATGACTTTGAGCATATTCCAAGTCAGTAACTGGCATAGGACATAAAGTAACGTGACATGGAACCTCAGTAAAATATGGCACACATGTAGCTGTAATGTTTTATTGAGGGGAATTGTGGACAGTAGAAACGATCAGTAGTATCGTTCTCTGTTTGATTTGATATAATTTTATTTTATCGCTCCTGGATGATTTAGAAATGTTGATGAAACAAGGGATGTGGATTGTCTTTTAACCCTGTTACTGTCAGGAAAGATTTACTGTGTCCAACCAAGGGTGTTCAAACTGCAAGTCTTTATCATACAAATTTAGTGTCTGGGGCTGTCTTGGATTTAGAAACTCCAGTGAAGTGTACATTTCTGAAAAGCTGAATTAATTGGCTCTGGCAATCAAGGGATGAACAAAACCGGTAATTTAATTGTCTTATGACAGTAGTAGGGTTAATGTGTGCGTAAGTTTCTCTAGGTACACAAGTATTGGATGGTGAAAACTGAAAGATGCCATGTCTGTCATGCTGCATGTTTTCTTATTTACTGCCTTGCTAATTCTTTCCATGAAAGTTTTATAGAACGAATATTATTATTATAATATATTATATACCATATAATTGTAATGAGCCTTCTCCAATCTATATGTCGTCGGTTGGCTGTTGGAACCTCGTTAATTTGATTTTTGGGCAAATTCACTTTTTTTTAAAAATGGCATCTATAGCACGAGACACATCGGATGCACTTGAAAAAAAAATAAAAAAATTGTGCTTAGTAGTGGAGAAAAGCGATGTTGTAATTCCGTGTTATAACCTCGTTAACCTACAGCTGGCGGAATGTCGGCGCTTGAACCTCGCTAAAATCGTTTGCGAGGTTATGCATCGCTGGCCACGGCCAATTGTTGGCGCTTGAGCCTCGCTAAACCTTTAGTTAATTGCGTTTAATAGTAAACGTTTAATAGCGTGGCTATTACAGGTAGCCTACCAAATTATTGGCACTTGAAAAACAAGAAGAAAAGTGAAAGTGGACAAATGTCGCCTCAATGTAAAAATAATTATTTCCTAGTAGTATTATAGGTATCATGTTAACAAATAACGAGATTGAAGAAAGGCAGTCATGTCTCATACCCTATAACTCATAATTATTTTAATTGGTTTGGAGATACAGGGAATGGGTTATTGTGAACGAAATTCACACACGCATGCGCGCGCACACACGCACACACAGAGTAATTAGGTTTTAGTAAGTTCGAAATGACTTTTTTTTTTTATTACTTTATATAATTCTAGTTATGTGCCAGTAAAATCATTGAGTCTGGGGACGAATAAAAAGTGGTCACTTTGAAATAGCCTGGATCTCAAACGGCGTAGATTTTGCGTCCGAAGTCGGTCATTGATGTAATCGCCGACGGTAGGATAAAATTGAATGAATAGATCAAAGGAAGGGGCCGTGGCGAGTTCACGGTCTTTGAAGTTGCCGCTCAATGGAGTGGACACCGTCTTTGAAGAAAGAAAGACAAGACCGGCGAGTATGGGCGGATCTAATGTGACCAAATAAGGTAATGGTAAACATTATTTGGGTAAATAAATTGAGTTAATTGATCAATCTGTAATTAATCATGCGCATCTTCGACCCACACTTTAATAGCTATAAATAATGTCAGTCTGATATCAATCAGTGACCAGTATGTAATACATAAGTCACTGCATTTCCAGTTTGTTATTTTCAACATTTTCTCTGAGCAGAGGACAATACGTGGTGCAATAAGCACATTCAAAACCTGTTTGAGGAAAAAGCCTTTGATTGACGTTGCACACAAACCTTACTGGTGTGAAAGTAGATATCTTAAAGAAACACAGTGCAGCTCTCTCAGTGCATTAAACTGCAACTCTCTCTCAAAGAACTATGCTGGAATTCTCTCACAGAACCAAATGCACAATTCTCAAAGACCCTTCGTGGAACTCTCTCAAAGAACAAAAATAAAAATTACCCAAGGAACTGAAATGCAACTATCTCAATGAGCAAACATGAAACTCTCTTTCTCTCCCCCTCCCCCCCCCCCCCGCCTTCTCTCTCTCTCTCTCTCTCTCTCTGTCTCTCTCCCTCTGTTTCTCTCTCTGTCTCTCTCTCAGAACAAGAGCGCCACATTCTCAAAGTACAAGATGCAGCTCTCTCAAAGAACCAAAGTGCAGATCCAGAGCTCTTGCCCCCCTCCCCATTCTCTCTCTGAAATAACCAGAGTGAAAGTGAAAGATCATCCAAGGTGCAGCTGTCTCTCAAAATCCCTGAGTGCAGTTTCTCTCACAGACCCAGAATGCAGATTTATACAAGAACCAGAGTGCACCTCTTTCAAGTTCCACCTCTCTCAAAGAACCAAAATGCATTTCTCTCTCTTTCTGTCTGTCTGTCTCTCTCACTGTCACAAAGAACCAAAGTGCAACTCTCTCATAGAACCACAGCATATTATTTCAAGTATTCCAATAGACAGAACGAAATGAACTGCCCAACAGAACTGCACGCACCATCCCCCCCCCCCCCAATCAACTGAAATCCCCGAGGTTCAAATTTCAAATGCAAAATGTTGAGAGAGAGAGATTGGGGGGGGGGGGCAGGGACAGGTGGATGCGGTAGAGGAGTAGGGGGTCGTGGGGGGGGGGTGAGCAAGGAGAGAAACATAGACAAAGATAAATAAAGAGGGAGAGAGAGACAGAATAATAGAGAGAGAAGGGAACAGGACATGGAGAGAGAGGGCGAGAGAGAGAGAGAAAGATAAATAAGAGGAAGAGAGACATGTATTTAATGTCTTTTGTAAACAAATGACATGTAATACTTTGTGTTACTAAAGAGTCAAGTGTGAATAAACAGTTTGTTTTAGGCTAGACAGTAAATCATACATTTAGATTACATTCATTCGAACGGTGATGGTGACACAGGAAATAAACGAAGTGAAATACTAAGTTAAGAAGAATCATCATTCCTTGGTTTCGAGGGATAAATTTAAAACAGAACTAAAACGGCAAAGACAACAACAAATGTCGCTGAGGAACTTTTAAACATATTTTTTTTTTACCAAGCCCAAAGAAAGGTAGCGAGGTTTTACGATCAGCCAAGCGGCGCGTTGTGTGCGCTTGAACCTCGTTAAAGCTTTAGCGAGATTCCAACAGCCTACTTCAGCGTGTTATAACCTCGTTAACTCTGGTTACGTAATTACATTGGGTGTGTCGTCAAAATGCAATACACGACACAACTACTGGTCAAGAACATTGGCTAGATACCAAGTTACAGCTCCCAATAATGAAAACTATCAAAGATGATGAGTTTTTTCCTTCGCCTGTAAAATTTTGATTTCTGACTTAACGAGATTCCAACAGCCAATCGACAATGTGTGTTCTTGGTGTTTTTTATATTATATACAAACGATTTCACTGTAACACGCAATAACGTTCATCTTAATTAGTTTGCCGACGACTCTGCTATTTTAGGTCTTTTATCTAACTCTGGCCACGAATATTCTAACATTGTACAATCCTTTCTGTCACGAGTGGAGTGAGTGCAATTAAGGGGATTGCTACAGAGCGGGTGTAGAGTAAGAAGGACTCACAGTAGACAGCAAGTTAAGCGTGCTGTTGTGAGTAGTGGGGGGGGGGGGGTCTGAATGAGGCGAAAGCGCTGTATAACTATCACTGCAAGTTAGAAGGTCCGACGGAGCGGACCTGTGAATAAGAGCCCAGCGGGCGGACATAAGTGAAAGCAGTCGGGAGACGGATGAGTGTTGTTCCAGTAATGACTGGTATGTAGAACGTTGATTGATTATTATGATTGATGTATTATATTATATTCGTCTATTACCATGATGTGAATAAGTATATGTGAGGAATGTGGAAGTCCTTGGTATTGGATATAGCAATGTGCGCCATGAGCGATAGATGAAAGTGAGTTCATGGATTTGTAGCGCGAGTGAGTAGTGTGTACTCCGATGGAGGTGTGTTACCGTAAGATGTGTGGTGAGTGAAAGGTGAACTAGTGTGTGTACGCTTCATGGATTGTAAGGAGAGGTGGAGTGAATAGAAATGGTAGGGTATTATACCAATGTAATGTTATTCTTGTAGGTGTCGGGGACGGGCCGCAGAGCCACCTCGATGAGCACAAGTGATAGGCCAGCTAGGGCCGGAGGCCACACATAGGCCAGAAGTGAGGCTGTCAGTACCGGACAGTAGAGGCACATAAAGTCGTGGCAGTCAGGCCACGGACAGGGACGTAGATATGAGAGTGAATGAGATACTATATTGTTGCCATGTTGATAGGCTAGTGAACTGATACTATGTTGTTGCCATGTTGATGGCTATGGAAATAATAATGTGTTATTGCCCTGCTGAGGTGCTAGGGGAGTGCTAAGGTGTATGACAATAGGGAGGGGATATTGAGAGACTGCGGTGCCAGTAAATTATTAATGTGCTATTAAGACCCTGAGGGGAGAGGCTGAGGCCGAAGTGCCTTTAGGAGTAACTACCGGATTGTGGATCCGAGGGAGAGTGTGTGTGAGAATAAGGCCGTTGTACGGCAGTTCATTTCAATAATATAATGTATGTAATTGCGCTATTATATGTATAATTAGGTCTAATAAATGTGTGAGTCTGATGGGCTGTTTTGTTAAGTGTTAAACTTGTTTGTTCGTGATTGTCGTCCTGTCATAAACTATTACATCTCCCAGTCTGGGATTTGTGACACTTTCATTGTTGGTGTAATAACAACTATCTTCTACTGAATGTTAAGAAAACAAAAGAGCTTGTTTTTGACTTTAGGAAAAATAACAACGATCCTGTTTGTCCTCTTACTATCAACAATGAAGAGGTTGAAATCGTCACAGAGGCCAAATATCTTGGCATTACTATTGATTCATTGCTTAACTGGCATGCGCATGTAACATATGTATACAAGAAAGCCAACCAGCGCATGCATTTCCTCAGAAAACTCCGCTCTTTAAAAGTTAGCAAAAGCATTCTGAAAATATTTTACACCATGGCTATCCAGAGCGTTTTAATGTATGGAGTTGTCTGTTGTGGAGGAAACATCTTACAAAAAGATAAAAATAAGATCAATACTTTAATCAAAAAAGCCTAAAAATTTTGTAACTGATCTGCCATATTTTGATGAGCTGTACATTGGTGCTTGTATTAAAAAAGCTAATAATATAATAAATGACCCCCAACATCCCCTGAACAAAGAATACATAAGATCTGTAAGAAGTTTAAGAATGTTGTCAAAGAAAACTAAAACTGAGCGCTATTTTAAATCGTTTATTCCATCATCAACTAGGATGTTACAATAATGTCGTCACCTTGATCGTAATCTGTGTACAGTTGAATTGTGCCTTGCGTGTCAGGTCAATGTGTTTTAGTAACGGAAGCATATTGTGTGCACTGTTAATTTTGTTTATTTATTAGTGCGTGTATAATTATATATTTATATATATGTGTGTGTGTGTGCGTGTGCGCGCTATATATCATACTTTCTGTTTCTGTAACTGTATTGTTATGTATTCAATGATCAAAACAAATTTCCTTGTACAAGGACGAATAAAATTTATCTTATCTTATCTTATCTCCCTCTCCCCACCTCTCTCAACAATTTCTCTTTTTCTGTCCATCCGACACCCACAGTACTGTAATTATCCAGCTGACCACGTGGACTGGTGACAAATACAGTCTCCCAATGCACTTGGCACATCGAAGGGAGCCAAGAAAACTTCATTGTATTTGACCATAAGAACAGCATTTTTCAAAGATTGCTCGAAAACTTCAGTGAACACAACACAGTGTAGTTGGATACAATAACGATTTGCTTAAATTAGTTGACACCTAAGAAAATTAATTTTATAGTTTTTGAAGCTGTGGACAAATTCCCAGCGTCGAGCAAAAAAAAAAGTAGCCAAATGGCGCCACAATGAGTCACTCCCGCCACTAAATTTTTTTTTTTTTTTCAGTAATAAGATTTGGATATCCCATCCACCCCAGTTGTTAGAGAGTTGGTATTATGACTGCATTTTAAATCGAGAGGCATTTACTATTTAATCTTTCGTACCATGCCACACACTAAGAACAATCTGAATAAGTTTCATAAACAGACCTGCAGGGCCACAAATTTAATTACATTAAATTTCCTAACAATTTTGTCTAGATCTATTACATACTAAAGACAACATCAGCAGCATCAAATGAAAATTCAATAATATGTCACTAGAAGTCTTCTCTAGATTCCTATATTGTTATGATCATTCTGACTCACTAACAATTTGAGTACTAGTTATATATCTCTCAGATATAGTCTGCCTACTATCTATCAAGCAATATACTAATATCGTCTCTGGCGACGATGTCATCTCAGCTATTTGTGCCTACCGCTTATAATGGATCAAGCTCGTCAGTATAAACTGACGTAGTTAAGTCTATTGGATCTACTCTAGGATGGGCTGGCAATCCCCAGCCTCATCCAGACAAATCAATCCCAGTTCACAGATGTGTATGCCAAACATTCATACTAGTTGCAAGTCACTATAAATCTTTGTCTTGCATTCTTGGGTAGCATTCCTAGTATATGCGGCAATTCTGTCCTAGTGGATAACTTATGTTCAGCTCCTCGTTCATTGTTGAATCATCAAAGGACAAACACTTACGCTTGGTCCCTGGTATTAGAAAAACCAGGGAACAGTAGACAATAGCAGTGGGCATATCTCATTCAAGCATATGGCTTCATCTCAAATGTCTATAGTGGACTAGACATGATATCGAACAGACTTAGGATTCTTCAGGCAGAATCGTGCCGACGCCTGCACAGATTGGAATTTTCTGTATGGAGTAATGGACATAGGTATGGCTACACTTTTATACTGTGCAGCCACCTGCAAACTACCGTCCAAATCCCTAGATTTGATTGGTGCATCCATGCGAGCTCATCTCGCAGTATTAATATATTCTACGTGGGAGTTGGTCACGGCCTTGTACTAAAACAGACAAGGTCAATTTAAAATGTCAAAACAATTACTGAAATCTTTAAACCCTCGTGCTTTCTACATTTTATGTACGAATTTCTGAACGCGACTAAGCGTCTTAAACTATCTATCCTTATTCACCCCTTCTCTTCCCTTCTAAGTGTTCATCAAAATCACGGGGTCGAGAATTGCACTGTCACTCCTAACTTATCCATTTATTCTATCTCGCCCCACTTTCTTTCCATCTCTAAGAAAAAGTGTTTCAAAAACAAACTGTTCACGAGAACAGTTCAAGGACAAAATTACGCTGGTTATAATCAACGAGACCGTGAAAAATCAACTCCTTGCAAGTCGTGACCCAGCACGGCAATTATAGTACTTAAACCATGACACCAGTGCGTGTCAAGAAATATTACGACAAAAAAAAAAAAAAAGGTCCTGGTGTATTCATATTTTAATGAGAACCTACTAAACTTATTTTTTCCTTAAAGAATTTATTTGGTACATGTTTCACTTCAGAATTATAGCAACTAACTTTATAGCCAACTTTGCAGAGTACGAGAATTTTTTTGTTTGTTTGTTTTGTTTTCGTTTTTTGGGTACATTTCAGTTTTGCACTATTCCCTACACAGCGACCCCAAAACCTCTCTTTAGTACAGTGCACTCTCCCGATTACGACATCTCCGAATAACGACATTCTCCCGATAACGACATTGACCCCCGGTCCCGATTTTTTTACTATATGTTATTAGTAATAAAACTCTCTAAATAGCGACATACTTTTTAGACCACTCTCCGGATAACGACATTGAGTTAGCAATAATCGGCTGTCACTTTGCTAGATACAAAAATAAAAATAGCTAAAATATTGTTTCCGGTCAGTTTCATTTCATCCTCTGAGCCAATAAAAACACTTCTTTTCCGACCAATGAAATGTCCTACCAGAGGCACCTAATAGCCAATGAGATCGCTTTGTTATCGGCCAATGAGATCGCTTTGTTATCGGCCAATGAAAACACACCTGTGTCTATTGTCGACGGAACAAAAAGGGTGACGCGCATTAAATGAGTCAGTCATCACATCGCTGACCGCTGAATCGATTGTATTCACCCGAGAACAATAACGCACCCCAAGATGTCGACAGCTGCTGTTAAAAAAAGAAAGATACTGACAATAGATGCCAAGCTGCAAATTCTTCGTGTATTTTACATGTTTGGAAAGTCCGATCACTGATCACCCACTATGGTTGGTACGTTACATTCTAAGGGTCTAACCACACCCCTTTTTCCGCCATCTTGAAAATCTCCGAATAACGACATGTTCCCGATAACGACATGCACCTCTGGTCCCGAGCCATGTCGTTATCGGGAGAGTGCACTGTATTTATTACTTTTTTTTTTGTTACAATTTTTTTTTCTTTCGTTCGTTACCGGGAATTCCAAGTTCGATCAATCAGTGCATTATGGGTACTTAACAATGAAATTTTTTGACATCATATGTCGGAAGAACCCGTTTTCGGCCCAGATAAAAGAATTCGTACCCGGTTTCGGCCCGCTGACACACCCATTTTCTTACCCGTTTTCGGCCCACGGTTTTTCCTTCATATCCTCACTAAATCTTCAAGCTCTCGAGTATCGATATGTTTTCGCTCAAACATGACTAAATCTGCCCTTCTCTATCCGTGGATGACTAGTTTATATTATATTGACGAGGAACACACTCATGATAGTGCATCCAGGCTAATATTTTTTTCTTTGAAAACCCCGCGTTACGTTTGAAGGTTTGAAGGTCTTCCTCGTGCAGAAATTGAGGATCACTTTGTCTAAAGCATTCAGAGAAGATGGAAGGCATTGTCACAAATAGAGGAAATGTCGGCCTGATGGTTGAAAAATACAGATTTTGCAAATAGAGAACGACAGCCTCGACAATCGAGTGGAGGTGTATAAAGAAGAACGGTTGCAAAGCACGCCGGACTACAGACGTGGAAATAACGATCTTACTTTCAAGTTCACTCTCACACAATCGTCCAGCACTGAGTGAGGAAGAAATGTGGAAGCACAAAGCTCGTCAGACTTGCAAAAGGAAGGCAGTATATGACCCGATATTGCGACATTCCAAGATAATTTGTCAAGAACTGAGTGGATGGGGACAGAAAATTTGAACTATAAACACATGAAAGGTCTACAAAACGCCATAATCAGAAGAGGCTGAACTTGAGACAGGTTCTTTTCAAGAGCAAAGAGGAAACCTGTTTTGCTCTCTTAGAGGAGTTGAACAAAGTGGACTCGAAATTTACAAAGACACATGGCGGAGAAATCATGATATAGCCGGTGGATGCCCAGGCTAACGGAAGAAGCAGATTCGATTATCGATCCTCTTAACCCATCACTAAATAGCAGTGGGCCGAAAAAGGGTGGGCCGAAACCGTGCAAAATATGGGATGGGTTGTGACGATGTGTGCCGAAAACGGGATCACCGGATATGTCGGGTGATAAAAAAAAAAAAAACTGCCCCAACATTGACACCAAATATCTCGCAATCTTTTTGATGAATCCGTAAGAAATTTTGATAGAGTTATGTCCATTATGTGTGTAATGCTATGTTAAAATTTCATCAAGATTTAATTATGACTTTTAAAGATATTTTAGATTAAGTAAGTGTCTGTCAAAAATTAATTCTCAAAACACAGTCAAGTTTTTGAGCTCAGTAAAAATATCAACTGTCAATGTTGAAAATCACTTAAGAACACACAACAGATGGTGAGACGCGTGAACAAAAAATTGTGGCAAACTTACGGAAAATATCTTCCATCTCTGATGTCAAGTTCAGCAAAGGAAAAAACGCCAAAGATGTCTTGAAACCTCCTGGAGTCTAACGCAGGTTTGAATTTCGAAATACAACACAACAGGCTGGCTGTGTATTAGTGGACAGAGCAAATGATAATAAATGATGACATTTTGAGACGGGGGGAGGGTGGTGATGTTAAAGTTTGAACCATGAAATACACACAGTAATACCAATATGGGTCTACCACTCTTTCATGATTGGCTCCCTGGGAACGCAACAACTATGTCGTCATCATGTTTTGTGTTGTTAGTTCCCGCCCTTGTTTTCCCTCTTGGCGGAGATCATTGGCCGTGGACGGACGAAGCCGGACAGGAACAAGAACAAGTCCCCGCCCTCGTGAATCCGTGAACAATAGAAAAACTGACAGGGGACAGCTC
Organism: Onchidella celtica; assembly: GCA_963931925.1. NCBI lineage: Eukaryota > Metazoa > Mollusca > Gastropoda > Systellommatophora > Onchidiidae > Onchidella > Onchidella celtica. Next base: position 54,018,844 of record OZ007577.1, on the reverse strand, counting down.
GTGGCACACGGGGAGACAACAAAGGGCGGTCAGTTAGAATGTTTGATGGACACCACGGAAGTGGACAATGGGAGTTGGCTGCAGTGGAAGATGTTATGATTTCTGGAATGACGATTGTCCAAGCCAGTTTCAGTTGATTGTCTTGTGACATCTTTAGACTCTCCCAATGGACAATGTGGCTGGCCCGTTTAAACATTTAATAATAAAGCACAAAATCTTAAAGTATTTTCTTTCCTTAGCCCTTTTACTGTCAGGAAAGAGTTGCCGTGTCCCACCAAGGTTGTACCAACTGCCAGTCTTTATTCTACAAATTTAATGTTTGAGTCTGTCTCTGATTTAGAAACCCCCATAAAGTAGACATTTCTAGAAAGTTGATTTGATTTTCTATGGCAGTCAATGGATGAGCTAAACCTGGATTTTAATTGTCTTATGACAGTAGTAGGGTTAATGGCTAGCCAGTGGAGTGACTTAAGAATTGGAAGAATATCTGATGATGGATGCGATCAAACAATTAAATAAGTAAACAAATAATGCGGAAATCCGACAGTATCGCACAAACCCCGACTGAAGGTTTCAGAGTTAGTGATCGATTAGAGCGAGTAAGTTAATTACAGCGTTTCTGATCATGGATATGAATTGATATTATCTGTAGAAAACTTTTTGTCAAAGTTTATGTGTTTGTGTACAGGTGATCGCTTAAAAAAGACAAAGAAAAAAATATCCAGCAACACAATAATGTAGAAAATGACCGCAACATTTGATGACGTTCTGGTCGGGAAGATTTTTAATTCAAGTAGACTGGAAATCAAATTTGAGAACCGCTGGCCATTTTTAAACACAGTATTATTTTTGTGTCGTTCTTTGTCTCTATACAGGATAATAAATGAGTACATACATTCTTCCATAATAGCAGAGAGATAGTGATAAATGATTGTTTAAAACTCTTATAAAATAGGTTGATAGACAAATGTGAGGACCAGAATTCAGTAAAACATGCAGCTTGACGTACTGGAGACGAAATGTTCAAAGATTGATCATGCATTTTATCACATATTGCCAGATTCACTGGAGAAAACACAAACTCATATAGTATATTTTTTTTAATAACTTCTAAAGCTTTTCCGTAATCATTCTTCAGTATCTACAAATTACACATTGGTCAAACCTTGAACTATTGATGACGAAAGCAAATTTTAAAAATAGCAAAAAGGAAAACATTGTGTAGTCTCAGTAGGGCGAAGTGTTGGTGTAAGATCGAAGTGTAGAAACAACAAGAACAACTTCTACAACAAGAAATGTGTAATTTGCCAAACACGACGTTAATAACAATAAAAGTACTGAATAAATTCAAAAACAAAACAAAACGTATCTACAATTAGAATTTATTAGATGGTTTTAAACTCTTCTCTTTTGGCGACATTTCAACTTGGAACCACCGCGTATTCACTAGCTTTACATTACTATTAATAAATGCTATTTTCACCTTTCTTTTTGTATCAAAGTCATCATCTTTACATGTGCATCATTTATATAATGTCAGGACTTTGTTAATGGTTGAAAGAACAGACGGAGGACAAGTAAAATCTGTTTGTCTGTGTAAAGTTTCTGTGTAAAATAAGGCTGTCAAACTGCGAGAACTATAAGAATCCAATATCTCCAGCAAGTGTTGTTGTCGTTGTTGGTGGTTTTCAATCAAGACAAAATCAAATACAGAAACTTTAGGGCATATTCATGAACTACTTGACGAACTATCATAAAAACCACAGAAAAACTGTGGGGTCGCAGCAGGGCTATATGCAAAGTCAAAATTGGGCAAAAAGAAAAAGTTGTACGTAGCGAAGCCTTGCGTGAGAAATAAAACCCAAACAATACAAAGCAAACTAAAGAGAAGACAGAAAATACACAAATTTTCGGCTTTCGCCGCTTTGAAGTGAAAGAAAATCGAACAATAAAAGATTTCAACAGGAAATGTATAGATTAGAATCGAATCGAAAAAGGTTACCTAGCTGCGAGTTCTTGCTTCGTTAGCAGCACCAAAAGCAAAAGCACGTCCGTCTGCCAAATGCATAATCACTGGAACAAAATAATAATAATAATTATCGTGAAGATTAACTAACAAAACTAATTGTCCCACTGACTCCGGGAATACATACATGTGATTTTTAGAGTTGCAGTTTATCATGAATGTGTAAACTGAGGCGCAGAAAACGAAATTTCCTGTCATACTTTTTAATTCTACTCGAAGAAAATGTGTCCCAGAGACGTGCTACTAGTATTATTGTGTAGGTCACTGATGCGTCCTTATTTTTCCCCGCTCAAAATGTCGGAATCCTTTCTTCTGTTCAATCCAGTTGTGGCTCAAAATCAACGAAAGTATTAAAAGTGTAGCGAACTTCCAGACCTTTTTTTTAAAAATATGCCCACGTACACCTTGAAATGTTTCTGCAAGTAATACTGATGTTTTGTAGAATTTAAGGCTCGGCGGTTAAAAAGCCTTTCATTATTACATTGGAGGTCTTACTTCCTATGTAATATGATATAGTTGGTTTAAAATATAGCCGGAACTATTTCAGCAAACACGATCTGCTGTTGCAAGTGTACGGGTCCCCTTGTCTTGGTCCTTTCGTAGTTATCATCCATCCATCCACCCATCCATTCATCCATTCATCCATTTACATGTCAATATACCCATTCATTCGTCCGTTCATCCATCCATCCATCCATCAGCCCATCCATTCATCCATGCATGCATGCATCCATCCATCCATCCATCCATCCATCCATCCATCCATCCATCCATCCATCCATCCATCCATTCATACATCCATACATCCATCCACCCATCCATCCATTCATCGATCTAAATGTCAATTTGCCCATCCATTCGTCCGTCATCCATCCATCCATCCATTCATCCATCCATTCATGCATGCATCCATCCATCCATCCATCTACATGTCAATTGGCCCATCCATTCGTCCGTCATCCATCCATCCATCCAGCCATCCATCCATCCATCCACCTACATGTCAATTTGCCCATCCATTCGTCTGTCATCCATCCATCCATTTATCCATCCATCCATCCATCCATCCATCTACATGTCAATTTGCCCATTCATTCGTCTGTCATCCATCCATCCATCCATCCATCCATCCACATGTCAATTTGCCCATCCATCCGTCTGTCATCCATCCATCCATCCATCCATCCATCCATCCATTTATCCATCCATCTACATGTCAATTCGCCCATCCATTCGTCTGTCATCCATCCATCCATCCATCCATTTATCCATCCATCTACATGTCAATTTGCCCATCCATTCGTCTGTCATCCATCCATCCATCCATCCATCCATCCATCCATTCATCCATCCATCCATCCATCCATCCATCCGTCCATCTATATGTCAATTTGCCCATCCATTCGTCCGTCATCCATTCATCCATTCATCCATCCACCCATTCATCCATCCATCCATCCATCCACCCATCCATCCATCCACCCACATATCAATTTGCCCATCCATTCGTCCGTCATCCATCCAGCCATCCATCCATCCATCCATCCATTCATCCATCCATCTACATGTCAATTTGCCCATCCATTCGTCCGTCATCCATTCATCCATCCATTCATCCATCCATCCATCCAATCATCCATCCATCCATCCATGCATCCATCCATCCATCCATCCATCTACATGTCAATTTGCTCATCCATTCGTCTGTCATCCATCCATCCATCCATCCAGCCATCCATCCATCCATCCATCCATCCATCTACATGTCAATTTGCCCATCCATTCGTCCGTCATCCATCCATCCATCCCTCCATCCATCCATCAAACCATCCATCCATCTAAATGTCAATTTGCCCATCCATTCGTCCGTCATCCATCCATCCATGCATCCATGCATCCATCCATCTACATGTCAATTTGCCCATCCATTCGTCTGTCATCCATCCATCCATCCGTCCAGCCATCCATCCATCCATCCAGCCATCCATCCATCCATCCATCCATCCATCCAGCCATCCATCCACCCATCCATCCATCTACATGTCAATTTGCCCATCCATTCGTCCGTCATCTATTCATCCATGCATCCATGCATCCATCCATCTACATGTCAATTTGCCCATCCATTCGTCCGTCATCCATTCATCCATCCATTCATCCATCCATCCATCCATCCATCTACATGCCAATTTGCCCATCCATTCGTCTGTCATCCACTCATCCATCCATTCATGCATGCATCCGGTCTTCTCTTGTCTCCTGTCTGCAGAGACGCCATTGTACCCGATATAGACGCACATCTAGAATACAGCACTGACTCGCCATCCGAGGACAATTCTTTCTGAACCAGCTTTCCCATGTACGCTTTTTTTCTTGTTGTTTTTTTTACATAATCCATCCATCCATTCATCAGTCCTTCTGTTCATCCATCCATGGGCTCACTATCCATTAACACATCCGACCTCCTGGTCTATCTACCCGGTACCCAAAGACTCACTAGCCAACCAACCAAACAGCCAACCACCCAACAATCTATCTACTCAGCATCCATCTATCCACCCATTCATCCACCAACTAACTAAATATTTTTTATCCATCCATCCATCCATCCGTCTATCCATCCATCCACCCATCCACTCACTGTAACTTGACTAAAATCCCTCCCCACCCCCTCCCACCTGTCAGTGAAATACCACCATTAGGCTACAGCAGTGGTTTGTGCCTTCACGACTCGTACAGGTCCAACTTCTCCATGTAAGTTTTGGACTTGATCAAGTAGAATACAAGACTAACCAGTTCATGTCTGTTTGATCAAGTAGAATACAAGACTAACCAGTTCATGTCTGTTTTCTTCCATCATTAAATCTCGCTTCTCTGCTCGTCCCTTCCCGTCTGACATTCAAAAGCCCACGGTCACGTGTCCTTTCTTGTAATATACAGTTGTGAGTCTGATTTTTAAAATTCATGTTACTTTCCATTCACTTATCCAATCACCCACCCATCTACCCACTCATCTGTCCATCCATTCATCCATCCACCCACTCTGCCAGTAGTTCACTGACCCTTCCAGCTATTGATCAATCGACCCCGTCACTCACTCATCCACCCATCAATTTGTCCATACACTCATCCACCCATCAATTTGTCCATACACTCAACCACCCATCAATTTGTCCATACACTCAACCACCCATCAATTTGTCCATACACTCAACCACCCATCAATTTGTCCATACACTCAACCACCCATCAATTTGTCCATACACTCAACCACCCATCAATTTGTCCATACACTCAACCACCCATCCATTTGTCCATACACTCAACCACCCATCAATTTGTCCATACACTCATCCACCCATCAATTTGTCCATACACTCAACCACCCATCAATTTGTCCATACACTCAACCACCCATCAATTTGTCCATACACTCAACCACCCATCAATTTGTCCATACACTCAACCACCCATCAGTTTGTCCATACACTCAACCACCCATCAATTTGTCCATACACTTAACCACCCATCCATTCACTTACTCAACCCCCACCCCGGTCCATTTTATTTAAGGGAAGAAATCAGTACACGTGCGGTTATAACACAGTTGTCTCCATTGGCGGAATTCAGAATGCGAGTCAGCAATCTGTACAGTTAGACTAGAATGCATACAGTATGTTCATTGGGTTTTCTTTGTTTTATACCTGAAGGGCAAAAGACTGTTTCAAAACTGGCAAGTGTAATGTAACTTTTGTGCTGATTATAATAAATGTTTCTTTGAATCACAGGCAAATTTCTCAGTCTTGAATATTCTGTAGCTGCACATAATTTAAAAGAATAATGTTTTTTACAGATCGTCCCCATTAGCATGACAAGGTCCTATCTCCAACTTTTAGCTTAATATAGATATTCACTAAGCATTACAGTACTTCTACAGGCCTTCCCCACCGCGTGTCAAAGTATCAAGCAGATTCGGTGTGCAATTTGTAAGTATTTACTGAAAAGAAAAAAAAAGTCATATCTCTAAAAGCTTTGAGCACATGAAACTTCGATCATCAGTTTCTCAAAAGTTGATAGGAGGGAGTTAATACCCTGTCATACAGTTAGAGCATTATGCTGGTTGGATTTTGTTTGTTCTATTTCTGAGCAGCAAATGACTGTTTCAAAGTCTAGTAAGTGTAATATAACTTGTGTGCTGATTATATTACCGTTCTTCAAATCAAAGGCCAATTTTGCTTTTCATCCATGTTACTTTCCATTCACTTATCCAACCATCTACCCATCTATTCACCCATCTATCTACCTATCCATTCATTCATCCCTCTATCCATCCATCTACTCATCCAGTAGCTCACTGACTTTCCAACTATTTATCAATCGACCCCTTTATCCACTCATCCATCCATTTATTTGTCCACACACAAAACCACCCATCCATTCACTTACCCATCCATTCATTCATTCATTTATCCACCCATCCACTCGCCCACCTATCCACTCATCTGTCCATCCATTCAAACACCCGCCCATCCATCGGTCCATTCACTTGACTACCCCCCCCTCCCCCCCCCCCCCCAAACCGGTTCAAGTGACCAGCAAAGATCTCAGTCTTGAATATTCTGTAGTTACATTTTATACTTTAATTGAATGTCCAGACTTCGTTTTACCGATGTCGGTTGATGGACAAACTCTTTCTCATAGCTGGATCTTAGGTGATATTGATATTTTAAAAGTTA